>BQNB010117524.1:0-21158 GCA_026074375.1 Tanacetum coccineum
AAATCTTACGGTCCTACATTTCATTTACATAAACCTATGAATTCACCAACTTTATGTTGACGTTTTAAGCATGTTTTTCTCAGGTCAATGATGCACGAGGTGCACAAGATACATTGGGATAGTCTTTTGGGTGTCATGCATAAAGATTTGGAGTCATTATATTTCGGGACGATTCTTATGATCTAGAATCTTTATCTCAAATGTTGAACTATCTAAGTCTTCGTGCTTTGTATCAAATAATTTCAATAAATCCAATGTATCGTATTTTAAACGACTCTTTTTGAGGTCGTTCTCATATCTTGTGCTATTGATCTGTAATGTAACGCTCCAGGATACACATTATTCAGCTGCGACCCAATTTGGGGGTGTTACAAAATCCGAATGCAACCTAATTAATTATAGGCCGTATGAGTATAATGTATTTAATATAAATACCACAATATAAATTATAGAGTTATATCACCGCCTAATAGTTTTTGTTTAATTTATAAAAGTTAAAACACTATTTAAGTTACGCTTGATATTAAATGTCAGAGTATATGTATGCGTAAAAATATTATTGTTGTCCAATAGTTGATTATTTGTTAATCATACTTGATTTATTATTTTTATTATTTATATAATGATATTATATAAATAGATTAATTGTTTTATAAAATAATATTTATAAAGTTAAAATGTATATAAATATTATATAAGTAATACTATAATATTTTTCAAGGTTTTTATAGCTCAAAAGGACTGAAAACACTCGTAAACCACTTTTTATATTTCTAACAGCTTTGGTAATTTTATGTAAATGCAGAAAATAAAAATAGTGCATTCAAATTTTTAAAAACTCATAACTTGCTCGTTTTAACTCCGTTTTGCGTATTCTTTATATGTATGAAATCGTGACGAGATAATCTATCAAAATAAAATACTCCTAAATTTTATAAAAATCTGTGTCGGAACAATAAATTCAAACTGTTATTATAAAACTATTTTTATACATTTAATCTTACGAAAATCGTATCTCATTCGTTTTCAACGTTCTCTATATCCACGGTTTTCTATTGCGGTGATCTAACATAATATAATATTTATATATTTTTATCAAATTCAAAATAGTAACAGTTTTTATAAAATAAATTTTATAAAAACACTTTTATATATTTAATTATCGTAATCTCGTAAAATTCATATCTCCTTCGTTATAGCTTCGTTTTTCGAGTTCCTTATATGCACGGAATCCTCATGAGATGTACTATTTAAATCAATAGAGTATGTAATGTATAAAAATTTGTAGGTTTACAGTTTATACAAACTATTTGGAATATAGTTTTATAAAATTTGTTTTATAAACTTTTAACATAATTAAATTATTATAAGTCCTCTAATTTAATTAATAACACATCATGTGTATATTTTATGTCCTCATATTTATGTCCATTAATCTATGTCCAAAAGTCCAAATAAAATGTCCACACAATTATTTATTTATAAACTTTATAAATAAACTATTTAATAATTAATTTACCAATTTAATTTATAAATTAACCAACACTTGTATAAAATATGTTCTTGCATTCTAACACATTTTAATTATCATTTCATCATAGTTAATTATATATTTGAATTATGAGGCTTGCTTTATTTTATAACTTTATAAAATAAATCTTAAGTGGTGATTAACGATATAACCATATGTATATAAACAAATAAAGTAATTACAAAAGCATAGAGATTATAATGGACCTTATATGAATGAATGAGATGTAAACACTAAATCAAAACCCTAGTTTCTTCAACCTGAAATCCTTTTTATAAACCCTTGATTATCAAAACCCTAGCTTCCAAATACTCTTGCAACACCTTATATAATAACCCTAATGATACTTGTAAGCTTATAACCTTGCGAAAATCAAAACTATGATTTTTCTTTCTACTACTTTTGAGCCGTGAGTTTATGAGAAGAACAAGGAGAGCGAGTTTAATTTTTCTAGCAAGTGAAATGAGTGTGAATGAGGCTTACATTGACCTCCTATTTATAGTGGAAGAAATACCTAAACCATAATACAAAACTAAGGATTAGAGAAGTGGTTTAGTGGTATGAGTACAAAGTGTGTATGGTGCTATCCTCCTCCCTAGGAGGATGAGAGGTGACATTAGTGGAGGTATTGATTTAATTTAATTGTGTAATGTATAAGGGGGAGGACAGCTAAGATGAGATTTTAGGATAGAAATGATATAAGTTTTGTGTATTGGGTATAAAAGTGGGTATTTGTGGAAGTATAGATAGGTATTGGTGCTTCTGTGTATGCATAACTGTATTTTATTACGAAACGTAAACGTTTTACGTAACCAATAAAAATAAAATATGAAAAGTTAATAATTATCTTCGTAATAATTATATAAAATTTGCTTGACGTAAACTTTTATTTGTTTGATGCCCGTTTACGTTGAATGTTGATTTTTAATTTACGCGATTTATCAAAACGGTGAAAATTAAAAGCAAACGCGTAAAACCCTAAAAATAAATAATAAAAAGTATTGAATCGTAAAATGACCTGAAATAACAGATTGTTACACGTGCGATGCACGGACTTTGTTTTCGATAAAAATATGAAATTTTGCTTATGTATAAACTTTTTTTATCTCTTATTATGAATTTTTGCTTAAGTTAAATCATCAATTGTTTTTTCAACCTTTTCAACTTCCGCTCAATCCATAACCGATTTTTAATTTTATGTTAAGATGAACATTGATTTGTTGACTAAAATAAATAATAATCAATGCTTTCCGTTACAAAAGTAAGTCACAATCAATCAATGATTTCCTTTACTAAAATAAATCACAATCAATCAATGCTTTCCGTTACAAAAATAAATCGCAAGCAATGCTTTTGAATACCGTATAAGACTTTAGAGAATAACTTGTACACTTTTCAAAGCATGGGTTACAACATTTGATCTACCATTATTCTTGCCTTTCTGTGAACAATTCTCTTTTTCTAAAAGCTTTGGTTACAAACATAAAGCCTCCACATTTAATTATCTTTTAACTTACAAACAAACTAAAACGATATTGCAAAGTCACAAATAATGTTCCAGACAAACTTAAAATCTAAAACAAACAAACAAATACACAGCTTATTACAAAATTACATAAACTTGGGAAAAAATTAGACATATTTTATAACGAAGTGAGTAACATTAACAACAAACTTTTGAAAAAAAATGAAGCATGCATTTTTGGCAACACCGGCAGTTCAAGTGGCGGCCGGACGAAACAACAACTACAGCGACGACAGTTATCGGAGGGAGATGGTGGTTGAAATAAAAAATACTCAAAAACATTAAAAGACCAAGATTCATAGTTAAAATCCACAGATCCATATAAGAAATCTTTCAGACCTTGTTTAATATACATAGATCTAATAAAAACACTCAAAATCTCAAGACATAACAATACATTTTGCGTTGTGGATGTTTCGATGGTGTGGGTTTCTAGGATGAGATTGCAGCTATATCCGGCAAGACATCGACGGTTGGCAGCGGCAAGTGGCGGCTGAAATTAAAAAAAAGGTAAAAACGGTTAAAAAACTAAGATCTACAAATCCATATAATAAAGCATCCAAAACTTGTTTACTATAAATAGATCTACCAAACACACTAAAAAAACCCTCAAAGCTTGTCAACCCCTATTGTGATGTAGATGTTTTGGTGGTAGCGCTCGGTGATGGTGGTAGGGTTTTGGTTGTGTCTGGGGTTCGGATGTGGTCGGGTTCTGGTGGTAGAGGGGCGTGGTGGTGGGGATTCTGATGGAGGTGGGGATGTTGGTGGTGGAGTCATTGTTGTGGTGGTGAGAGTGAGAGGTTTTGTTGTAAACTATTTATACACACAATATGTAGTATGTAACCTTCCATAAGGATATGAAAGGTCTTTTTTAATTACTTGCAAAATGAAGCTACTCAATGAGCCAATTGTTCGTATAATTGTAACTCCCACTTGGAATAAAATTCTTTTATGTCAGACTTGGAATAATTTTTTTTGTGTTGAGTCATTAATACATCACATTAAATATAGAAAACTCAATTTTATAGTATATAAGATAAGATGAGTTGACTTTTATACAAAACCTCATAGATTATACAAAAACAAACATGAATGAGTCAATTTAAAACCCTTGTAAACTGTTAGCCCCATACGGGTACGCTCCTGGCCCATTGATGATATTGTTATTGATCTCTCCGAGAATTCACTTCTATCCACTTCTTGCCTTTAATTCTCCTCCCTCTACACTTAAAAAACCATCAAATTTCAAAATTAAACTCGAGTTTTTAATCATTCATATATTATATCAAACATTTAATCTGCACAAATCTTTATTTCACTCACCATGTGCTTTCATAAGATGATTCACACCATGCATATTCTCTTTCAATCCAACCATGTCACAATCTACAAAAAATCAAAAACACATAAAGAAATCAAATTCCAGAATCTTATAAAAAAGCAACAAAACCCCGTAAGTCCTTATAAACGATAACTAATATTTATAAAGCATCAAATTACAATCTGAATCACTTGACTCGAAAAGAACGAATTTTTCATCATCTTGTACCAAATATAAAAGAATTTCTTTTCACAAATTATATAGGGATATATGATTTCTTGAACATTCTTCTTTTCACAAGTCAACTCCTATTAGTAATTTCAATTACAAAATCGTGTTTCTTAATTGTGTTTCCTCAGTGGCGGAACCAGGAAAATAGGTTGTGAGGGACAATTTTTTTTGTGACAATAGCAACAAAATGGAGAAGAAAAAACTAGGCTCGAAATGATAAATCAAGTATTGTTACTTAAAGATGAATGATTTATAAAGTTTTAGAGTGTTGAATGTTGAGTTTCAGTATGTGGGTAGGAGGCAATTTGAGTTTTTGATAGATGATACTTTCGAAAAAAAGGTCAAAATTAAAAAAAAAATTACACTAAAATCTAAACTTTTTCGGCTAGCCATGGAGGGCAATTGCCCCCATACTATAACCATGCATCCGTCCATGTGTTTTATATATTAGTGTTTCTTATATTAGTAAAGTTAACTCTTACAATTTATTGTGTTTCTTATATTAGCGTGTTTATGTTTCAAGTCACCATTACAATTCTTGTGTTCTATAAATAGTTTTCTTAATTTATTAAGGCTGAACGTAATGCAAAGGTCGACCAAGGTCGGTCGTCCCACGTGTCCATTCAATTCGGTCGGTCTTCCCACTACTTGACCTAATGGCAGACGCGTCCCCCTAGACTTTTTCATTTATTGGGTCGGTCACAAGACCGAGTAAATGGTTTTGGTTCCATTTCAAAATTTCTAGCCGTTTAGTTTTATAAAAAAAATAAAAATTTACCCCCTTTTTTCCACTATAAATTCAACCTATTTCTACTCATTTTTCACACAATATTTCTTACAATTTATACTACAAAACTCAAACAATGTCTAACAAAAATAAAACACCCAAATCCCGACGTCAACAAACCGTTCCAACAAATACCGACCCTAACTTTATGTTACACGGTCAATCCCCACCGGTTCATTTTACTCACGGCGGAATCCAATACCTTTCCCCACCAAATCCGTATTCCGTTCCTTGGTATACCCAACAAGCGCAAAATCAAATTTATCGTCCACAACGAGCATCATCGCCGCCAAGCCAATCTTCTCCGATCTCGGCTTTTAATCTTGACGATGACAATTTCGAACCTTTATGGGCTTCCGCTTCTCAACCGTTCCAACCCTATTCGGAAGGTCCATCCCAACCGGTTGAAAACGACTCTCCCGTCGAGGAAGTTGAGCCCGTGCAACCAAAACGAAAATATACAAGAAGATCAAAACCTACCAAGAAGAATGACAAAGAGTTCGTCGAACCGTGGACCATTGAGGAGGAGATAGCTTTGTGTAAAGCTTTCGTAGCGAAGTCGGAGGATAGCGTCCAAGGAAATGGCAAAAAAGCGGCAGGGTTTTGGAGGGAAGTAGCTGAGCGCTTTCACGAAGAAATGGGCGAAGACAAAAGAAGCTACGATTCTGTTAACTGCAAATGGAAAAATAGGATTCGTCCTAAGGTTAGTCAATTTTGTGAGATTTATAATAGTGTCCGAGATAGGCACCAAAGTGGGTCATGTGATAATACTGTCTATCAAGAAGCCGAGCTCGAGTATCGTACTATTTACAATGCTCCTTTTACATTGACTGAATGTTGGAAGATTTTGAAAGACCATCCTAAATGGAAAAAGGTTGAAATGCCAAAGTTTTATAAATCCAAACAATCATCTTCCAAAAAATCGAGGACATCAGAAAATACGTCACAAGGAAATTCGGATTCAGCACACATTGGCGTGAATCTAAACGATGAAGCAGCTGATTCAGAGGATGTAGAAGCTCAAGAGGTTCCTGCACCAATTGGCCGAGACCGGGCTAAGAAGAAAGGATCATCATCTGGTGCTCGTTCGGAAACTTCAATTGCAGGTGATCCTAGTCTTGTTGACGCGTTGCTTAGTAAATTCACAATGGCTGCAACGCCGTTTTTTACGCAGAGGAAGGAGTCCTCCTCTGAGTATTTACGAATTAAAGAGCGTGAATTGGAACTGGAAGAACGGAAGCGCCAGGAGCAAGGAGAATTGGAGAGACTGAGGATTGCACAACGTGATAAAGAATTAGACCTCCAACAAAAAATGTTCGAATTTCAGCAACAACAAAAATTCGAGGAGGACCTCAAGTATTACAATGAAGATCATGATCATTTAACTGGCAGAGCTTTATCTACGGCGTTGTTTTTGAAGAAAAAAATCAAGGAGCGTTGGAATTTAGACTATTAGTTTTTAGTTTCCGTATTTTAATTTCAGTATTTGTATTTCCGTATTTTAATTTTAGTATTTGTATTTCCGTATTTTAATTTCAGTATTTGTATTTGTATTTTAATTTCAGTATTTGTATTTCCGTATTTTAATTTCAGTATTTGTATTTCCGTATTTTAATTTCAGTATTTGTATTTGTAATGTTTTAATTATTTATTAATGTAATGTTTTAAAAAAAAATTTGTTCGGTGTCCTCTGCGGTCACCACTACGTGTGTTTGGTCACTGTGTGGTCTAAGAGAAAGAAAGCTGAGTTGGCGCTGACGTGGTGGTGTCCTCTGCGGTCACCACTACATTAAGTCTAAGAATTCAAGAAATAAGTGTAAAACTTTTATATGTACTAGTAGTATAAATTATCACTACAATGGAGGTTTTAGTAATTGTCACTACTCACTAGCGTGGCTAATAACCAATCATATAACTATTGAAGGACATGAAATAATTAAAGAAGCTAAAATGCAAAACTAAATAGAGGATCTTTTGTTGCCAAAAAACGTGAGTCTTCGTGCACCAAGTTATCAAAAGGGTGACTTGGGAATCAACTTTTAATTTTGACCATTAGATTTAAAAAATCTATATAACTTTGATGCTTTTATTTTTATTTACTTACTTTTAATCGTCATTTGACTATCGGGCAAAAACTATTATTATTTGTGATGCTCTAGAGTTTTTCAAGTCTTGTATTATAATCACCGTTGACAATGTAACCCCGAACTATTGGTTCAAGTTTGGAACCTTTTATCCCACAAAATAAAGAATGTAACATTTTTCATAATTAGAATATAAATTCTAGAAAAAAGTTATTAATGAGTGACGCTAACACGACAATTGTTCAATTAACTGTAATTATAGGTTTGTCTAATGGGTCATGAGCATATGTTATTAAATAAACTTATTAATTAAACATATAAACTATTTTAATACATATCATTTTTAGTTTAATGAACTTAGTTTTGCTTTTTTTATTGATCTAAGCCAATGACCTATAAGGGCCTGCTAAACAAATTCATCATAAAATACTCAATTATAAATTAAAATGCTTAACTCTTTCTGGAAAAGTTTTGCTTTTTTTATTGATCTAAGCCAATGACCTATAAGGGCCTGCTAAACAAATTCATCATAAAATACTCAATTATAAATTAAAATGCTTAACTCTTTCTGGAAAAGCGATTAAGAGTCCCAATTCCCAAATAGTAGTAACAAACTAACAATGAGGATCTCATGAAGCAAAATTCAGTGTGTTAATACAATACAACCAATGATATTGGATAGAAAAAAATTGAATGTTGTAAATTTCCATAAAGTAGTACATCTGTTGACACCAACGATCTTTTGGCCTAACCGCGATGTCTCCACTAAGATGTCTCGGGTTTAAAGTCTCGCGAGAGACAAAGGTAAAATCGTTGTGGTTGTATAAATTGTTGAGTGCCTTAATTTGTCTTGAAAAAAGTATACTATATTACTCACTTTTTAACAATGGAAAATTAAAACGATCTGGTATATAAAGTGATAAAACTGAGGCTGTCCACATTAAGTCATTATTAATTAAACACGACTTAATGAAAAAATTAAACAAACAAGCCCTAATATGGTTAGTTGGATAAGATTTTGATGTGTTTAATATAAGATAATTAGTTGCGTATACACCAGGGCGGAAACGTTAGCCAAAGAAATATATTATATTTTTGTTTGTTGTTTGAGACGCATAAACTCTAAAAATTATATTGTAGAACTATGTTCTATGCGGATGATGCTATATTTGTGGGTCAATGGAATGGGTCTAATATTAATACTATTGTTCACGTTTTTGAATTGTTTTCATCGTGCATCGGGGCTTCGTATTAACATGAGCAAAAGTAAACTTTTGGGAATTTCTGTGGACGCCGACAAAGTGGATCAAGCAACAAGGAAGATTGGTTGTGTTACTCTTCAAACCCCATTCAAATATTTAGGGTCGAAAGTGGGCGGCCTTATCTCTCGTATCCAATCTTGGAATGAGATGGTGGAGGGTATGGCTAATCGGCTATCAAGATGGAAGATGAAGACCCTTTCAATAGGAAAAATGTGTTGGCTTCAAAATACAAAGGTGGTTTAGGGGTGTCAAGTTTATACGCGTTGAATAAAGTTCTTATATTTAAATGGGTGTGGCGATTTTTTTCTCAAGTTTTTCTCTATGGGCGCGGGTAGTGAAAGCAATTCATGGAGGAGATGGAAAATTTGGCAAGAAGGCTAAATCGACTTTTCCGTCTTTATGGCTCGATATAGTTCATGAAGTGGAGCTGCTTAAAGACCGAGGTATTGATTTAATTAGTTTCATTCATAAAAAGTTGGGAAATAGGGCAGATACATTGTTTTGGGAGGATGCTTGGCGAGGTGGTACTGCTTTTAAATACTTGTATCCCAGAGTATACGCGTTGAAATCGAGTAAGAATATTGATGTTGCTTCAAAGATGGCTCATTGTAACTTGGGTTATTCTTTAGACGAGATCCTAGAGGAGGTGTGGAAAAGGCCCAGTTTGATTCGATGTTGGAAAAGGTGGAAGGTACTTTGCTCGCTGACATGAGGGATAGATGGACGTGGTCTTTGGAGGGCTCGGGTGATTTTTCTGTTGCTTCGGTTAGGAAGTTACTTGATGGGAATATGTTGCCAGAGGTAGCTTCCAAGACGCGGTGGATCAAAGCGATGCGTGGATCAAAGCGATCTTATTAAGGTAAATGTCTATGCTACGGATAGTATAGTAAAGATTTGTTTACCAACAGAATTAAAAATTTCACGTATATTATGTAAATCGAGTCTATAATATGCCCCATGTGTGGTGAGTAATGAAAGAATCTACTATAAAATATTCCATCAGTTTGCCGTATAGCTAGAGTAGATTTTGCGTAAGATATCGCGATGGTGGGATGTTAGCTATATGGAGTTGTTTTCATATGAAGAGTGGTTAGATTGGATTTTAAACATTAGGATTTCGGTTAAACATAAGCAGATTCTTGAAGGAGTGTGTTATGCCATGTGGTGGCACATTTGGAATTTTCGAAACAAATGCATTTTCGACTCGGAGAGTCCTTCCAAGGCGATCATATTTGAAGACGTGGTATCTCGGTCTTTTTATTGGTGTCGTTATAGATGTAAAGGGTCTTTTAGTTGGATTGAGTGGCTGAAAAACCCTCATTTACTTTCTTTGTAATTGTCTAGCGTCTTGCTAGTTTTTGTTTAATAAAAATTCGCCGTTTCAAAAAAAATTACTATGCATATCCTCATAGTTTACATCTAATTAATCTAAGACCATAATTTAACATCCACCTTCCTTAAACACTGGAAGATTACCAAATACGAGTAACTTTGACACATCATATAATCAATGAACGATCATCAAGGTGACTAGTGGTCAAGCACGCTGATGTCTTTACAAGAAGTATCATGCTCAAAAGATCAAACCTTACTGAATAAGCATCTTGATGATGTCAATTGAAAACGGTTACAAGAATACCTCAGTTAGTCTGAGTACATATGACTCAAAGGTCCTATTTCTTTTTGGCTTAATGGACTTTTTGCTAACAAACTCCTTTGCATCTAGGAAACTTTTATGTTTACTTTCAACTTATTACAAACATGATTTTCGATTGTGGAAGGACACAAAACCCCACCCTTTTACATCTAGGATACCAATAATGCTTCACATGACCATTTTACCCTCACATACTTTTTATTTATCTTCTTCACCATTTACCAACCGACCCATAATTCATTTCTTCTTCATCATCTAATGCACATCGCCGCCACCGGCACCACCACACCACCAATCACTACCGCACCACACAAACTCAAAAACGCCTTCGCCTAACCACCACAATCTCCACCGATGTCACCTTTAACCCACCGTTGCTCCCTAAACCTTAAACAGTCCACCATCGTGCGCCACTACACACTCTTGCAGATTGTCTAACAACCTTTTCTTCCATGTCGACTTCATTACTTCATTATTTCCGATTGTCTAACAACCATTTCGATGGTCTAACAGCCATATCATTTCATATGAAATGGGTCTGTTAAGGGTATTGCTCATCTTGGGTTTTTGAAAGTTTGTATCAACTAAAGTTTGGGTTTTGCTTTTGTTTGATCTTATTATGAATTGCTGCACATGTATTTATATGAAATTGATTTGATTATCCTTTTTTTTTCTTCGATCTATGGTCTTGCAAACAGAATACAGAGTATTTGATTGCTTAAAAATGATATGTTATTGATCTTGACCAATTATAGAACGAAAAGTATGACAATGGTAAATAAGACTTTTAAGTTTTTCAGGATGGTGATTCAGCAGGAAAAAAGAAACATGTACATGTTACAACGATTCTTTCTCCTTACAGCAATATTAATATAAAAAGAAACCATCTCTAAACAGAAAAAAAAGAAACACCCCTAAAGAATCAGGTTTCCCAAATAACAAGAGCAAGAAAAAACTCGTCCTTTTTTATTACAAAATAAGATTCAATACTTAGGGTGTGTTTCCGTTTTCCCTTAGTTCCACTTATTGGGGATGATGTGAGCCCAAAACTATTAATTACTCTTATTTGAAAGTCCCACTCAAAACTCTCTCTCCCCTTTAAGAGGCTAAATAAAACCCTTATTTAAAAGCCACTTAATTCACTAAAAAAAGAAACACACCTTAGGAGTTAGAAGTGACAATGGGCATCAAATTTCAGATACTTTTTTTTGAACGACTGATTTATTAAAAGATAAACACTAGCAAGGAGCTAGAATTACAACACAATAAGATTTGGATTTTTAAGCCACTCGGACCAACCAAACGACTTGTTACACCTATACCGACACCAGAAAAAAGATTTACACTTTAAATCATCAAAAAACAACGCCTTCTTAGGGGAATTACTCTCGAAGATAGATTTGTTACGAAACCACCAAAGGAGCCACCATAGAACGTAGAAAATGCCTTCAAACAGCTTTTTATTCTTCAATGGCAAACGAACATTTGTAACCCAAATAAGCCAGTCCTCATAAGACTCACACTCCGGCTCTGGCACATCCCACCATCTAGCAATGAGATTCGTCACCTCCTTGGCCATGCGACACGAGAAAAATAAATGTCTCGATGTCTCCACTCCCATGTCACAATTAACACATAAAATGGAATCAATAGGAATACCTCGGCACGTGATATTGAACCTCGTGGGCAACGAGTCCGTCATAACTTTCCAGGCGAGGACATTTACTTTATTAGGGACATAATTAATCCATCTAGTTTTACAATTCCACCCGATAACATCTTATCATCTATATGTCGACGAATCGAAGCCACTGAGAATAACCCCGAGTTCTCCAAGCCCCACATCCAACGATCCTCAATAGGAGATAACACCACCAGCCTCATTAAATCTTCCAACTCATTAACTTGATTTTGTTCACATCCTCCACGCGGGAGTCTTCTAAACGAATGAGAAAATTCAGGCTGAGAAAGCTTAGTTGCTACCTTGATAGATTTACAATTCTCAAGAGCAAAAGCTCGCGGGTACCTGTCCTTGAGCACACCATCATCGCACCACTTGTCTTCCCAGAAAGATGTAGATTCCCCTTTACCCACTTTGATCCGCATATGATTCATTAAATCGATTCCTTTCGTCTTTAACACATCCATTTCTTTGATAATGCTCATCCAACAGGAAGGTCTTCTCTCCATTGAATTAACTCCCAAACACCCGTCAACACCGTGGATAGCCTTGATAACTCTAGCCCATAAAGAGTTTCCTTGAGTACGAAATTTCCATATCCATTTAAATAGGAGCCCTCTATTCATTGCAAAGAGGCTGGAAACTCCAAGCCCACCCCTTTCCTTAGCTAATAAAACTTTCTCCCAACTCACCCAATTCATCTTCTTACTGTTAGGTTCATGACCATTGAAAAATTGTCTACGGATTCCTTCCAACTCCCGTAACACACATCTCGGAACTTTAAAAATGGAGAAATTGAAAATAGGAATAGTACCTAAAACAGCCTTAACGAGCGTCAATCGGCCTCCAATGGAAAGAGATTGCAGCTTCCATTTCGATAAGCGTTTCTTCACTTTTTCCACAATATCGATCCAAGATTGTCTACAATGCATACTTCCACCAACGATAGACCCAAGATAAGAGAAAGGGGTTTTAAGCACTAAACATCCAATTTTCTTGGCGGCATTTTTAACCATATCACCATCGACATGAACACCCATAATTTTGCTCTTACACATATTGATTCGAAGCCCAGAAGCCTTGTGAAAACATTCTAGGACATGAACAAGAGTGGTAATATTACTTTCACACCATTGCCCAATAAAAACCGCATCATCCGCGTAAAACATATGGGAAAGATTCACCGAGCCTCCACCCATTTTTATGCCATGGAATCTGCCCGCATCTACTATACGTTGAAAGGAGATGTGAAGACTTTCCATCACCAGAATGAAAAGAAATGGGGATAAAGGATCTCCTTGCTTAAGACCTTTGCCAAATTGAAACTCCTCCGTAGGACTCCCGTTAACCAAAATAGATCCTCTCGACGACCTAAGGCAACATTGAATCCACTTACACCACTTATTTCCAAAACCGAATTTATTAAGAACATCATCAAGAAAGTCCCACTTAACCGAATCATATGCTTTCTCAAAGTCAACTTTGAATATAAGTGCTTGTTTATGTTTCGATTTACACCATTGAAGCACTTCATTAAGAATAAAGGGGCCGTCCAAAATATGTCTATCCGAGATGAAAGCGGATTGAACCTCATTGACAATACCATTTAGAACACCCACAAGCCGATTCGCCAATATTTTTGCTATAATTTTATAAAGACTCCCAACCAAGCATATCGGTCTGAAATCCTTAACAAGGCTAGCATTCTGATTTTTTGGAATAAGCGCAATAAAAGACGCATTGCACCCTTTCGGAATCTCACTGTACTCAAAGAAATACCTGACAGCGTCAAAAACATCACTCTTAATAAGGTCCCAAAATCGGCGAAAAAAACCGAAGGTAAATCCATCGGGACCCGGTGCTTTGTCCGACCCGCACTCCCAGACCGCCCTTTTAATCTCTTCGTTTGTAACTTCACATTCAATCTCCTGCTTCTCCTCCTCCGAAATTTGCTTAGGAAAATCCATCTGAATCTTCACACCTGTTATATCAGAATGACAAAATCTTTTGTTAAAGTGGTTAAAAAACTCTTGCTTCACCTTGATCGGATTATCAATCCAAGAGCTATCAGCCATAACGCCCCTAATGTTCAGAGTGCTTCGTCTCTTATTGAGCATGCCATGAAAAAATCGAGAATTTTTGTCACCCTCAATGGCCCACCGAACTTTAGCCTTTTGAGCCATCTCCATCGATTGAATATTCTCAATATCATGAATCTTGTTAATAATATCCACTCTTCTACCAATAACCTCTTCGTCCCCTTTTCCTCTATCGATGATCTCATCAATTCCCTCAAGCTCTTTTTTATATTGCGTTTTTACCAAACCCACCTTAGATCTACTAACACCATTCCACTCCCGAATTTTTCCTTTTAGATATTTTAACTTGCCCATTAAATATCTAATTGCATTAGACTCCTTACCCGGGTACTCCTTCCAAGCATCCTCCACCTTTTTATTAAAACCATCCATATCGAACCAATAGTGAAAGATTTTAAACGGAATAGGGCACTGATTATGTTGTTCTCATGCTACTAAGATAAAATGTGAGTGTCTCTTTAGTTTTATGGGCAATGATCTCTTTTTTATGGGCTTATAATCGTTCTTCTAAGAAACTCTTCTCTTGAGATAATTGGATCCAAAACCCTGGTGAATTGGCTTTATCATCGCTTCACTAGTTTTTTGATTCTTGTTTTTCATTTTAGTGTTTCTCTTTCCGGTGCTCTATCTTAGAGCCCGTTGTTTGTTGTTGTTTGGCTTTGCCTAAATGGCTTAATAAAATCTTTGCTTCTTACAACATTCTAAAAAAAAGATATAATGTTAGTGTGCATCAACCTTCTATTTTGATGCAAGCAAAAACAACTTTCTGAACTGTAACACACCAAAAGATTCTTCATTAAACTCGTCATCAACTTGTAACCATCAAATCCATTTATAATCTTATAATGTCATGCTTGATGCATCAATTCCCTAATAATTAATTATATTTGAGTTACGCTTTGACATTAGTACATTGAGTCTAGTTAGGGGTGAGCATACCGGACCGTTGACCGGACTGAACCGGACCGACCGGACCGGACCGAAGGTATTTCAGTCCGGTGTTTTGGACCAATTCGGTCCTCGGTCCGGGTCGGTCCGGTCCGGTCCGACCAAAAACCCGATGATAATGCGTGTAGGACCGGACCGGACCGAAGACCGACCCGGATCGGACCGTACCATTTCGGTTCGGTCCTCGGTCCGCCGTTTTGGCTAGTTTCGGTCTCGGTCCAAGGTCGGTCCGGTCCGGTCCTTGGACCGTGCTCACTCATAAGTCTAGTATAAAATCACAAAGATGGAAAAGAAGTTTTCAAAAGCCACCAATTTTAGAGGAGGATGCAAAGTGATGACCAAAAATATCACCAAGAAAGGAATCCTCTGTAAGCTCGTTGTTGGCTCACTTTTGCATATCAAAGGAGTGGTGTGCCCAAAAAAGATTTAATTTATTGGCCATCTCAATATTGTTTATCACTACTTTTTATTATAACCAATCAAACTAAAGCTTCCCATTTGCATCATCTCAGTCAATTTATTGTGATAATTCTACGCGTTTTTTTTATGTTAGATGAAGTATTAGAAATACCATTAATTGACAATACCTTTGTTTATTTTGTACAAGATTGAATGAAAATATAACACTATTTATAAACTTATGTATAGCTTTTACATACCTTGAACCTAAACTTTACGAGTAGAACAAATTAAAATAATTATGTAGATTTAGGTCGGTCAAAAAGGGTCAACCCACTAGTACCTTTTCCTTTCATATTTTTTAAATCGACTAAGTAGTGTATATCAAAAAGGTATAATTTTATACCAGCTATTGTGAATAAAACTAGTTAAGATAGTAATAAAACTCGAATACTATTTTTTTTAATTATACATGCTACTAGTACTTTCTTTTTCTCATTTTGATTGCATATGCTACTCCATATGTCTTTTTTTTTTAATTGTGAGTATACTATAAAAGAATTTTCCTTTTTCTTAAATATACAATTGCAATTTTATTATTTTTCTTCGTTAAAACTTCAAAATCTCAAAGTAAATTAATGACATTCAGATTCGAAGTTCGTTTATTTGTCGACTACTAAAATGGGACGTATGTTGATCTAAATGCCATTATTTCATTTTCAGAATCACAGTATCTAAGAGATATCCAATCTTGTTAATGGATGTTGCTATACGAAAAACAAAATGATATGTTGATAGACATAAACAAAATTACATCCATTGGAATGATTGGATTTACGATCCAAGATCATGGTATATATCCATTGGTGCATGCCATCTTAATATAATCTCGGCGAGGAAAAAAAAAATACGTTGTAGCAACATATTTTGTACAAGAATCACCATGACTTGAATACATGTTTGGTGTGCCTTCATTCATGAACTTTGTATAAAACTTTCACCCATGAGCTTATCAAAATCGTGTTCCACTTTTTTAATCTCAATTCTAGTTTTAGAACATCTTAACTCAATGATTCTTGAAAAAATAAGATTTATTCTACATGTTAAATAACTTATTGCATATGAAACTATGATAGTTATTTCGTTACATGCCCTTGTAATAAAATATCAATTACAATGATTCTAAAAATTGAATAAATTCTAGTGGCATATCTTTGGCAAAAAGAGACCTCTCATGTTATAATCTTCTATAAATACACCCCACAACCCTGCACCATTTTTCTCATACTTTCTCATTTCTTTCCAATCCATAACTCACAAACAAAACTCAAGATCATCACTAAAAAAACTTGGGTTTTGTTTATTTCCTCATAAAGATTCAATCCTTTGATCACCCACAAACTTTCTTTAAAAAAAAAAAAATCTAATTCCAATTTGTTTCCTGTTTTTCTTGCATTTCAACATTGTATTATCATGGCCTCAGTTGTGTGTCAAGGTTTGCAAGCATGCATCAAGCCTCCACTAATTGAAACAACCATTTTAACCCACAATTCGTCTTCAAAGCCGACCCAAGAGAACCAAAAACCGATACTTGAAGTGAACTCCAACAATGGTGAGAGTTTTAGCAAGAAAAAGGGGTGGACGACATTCTTAAGTGTTCTTGAAAAACCATCCTTAAATTATATCAAAAGTGAAGAAGTTTATGTTCATCCAATGGTGAAGCGTTCGGCTTCAGCATTGAGTTCTGTGAGCTTAGAAATGTGTACTGAGAGTTTAGGGACTGAAACTGGAAGTGATGTGAGTGAAAGCAGTGATGAGTTTACTTTGGAGGAAAGGGAGAAGTATCGTAGTTTAATGCGGTCAAAGGCACGTGCTTTTGACCGCAAAATGGTGAGCCAACGTAAAGGTGGTGGGGGACTTCCGCCACCTTTGACATCTATTAGTGGCTCAGATGGCACTGTGAAAGTTAAGCCTCATAGGGAAGGTGGTAGGTTGGTTATCAAAGCTGTGAGTGTTTCTGATTGTGGTACTAAATTTGAGGCAGAGCGTACTAATGGGAGACTTAAGCTTTCATTGTCCAAGGACTGTTTTGTAAAAGTTGAAACTAGAGGGGCTAGAGAAAAAAATATGGGTATCGAAAAAGATTGTTGTGATAGCGACGTGCTGGAAGGTGGTCGTGGTGAGATGAATGAAAATAGATGGAAAGTTGGGGGCAAGACAGGACTAAAAATTCGGTCCTTGAAACGACCATCTAGGTTACCAAACTCGTTTGACGACTCAAACGAATTTGTAGCAACCAGGTGCAAAGATGGCCGAAATGGGACTAAAGGAATAGGAAACTGGAGTTTGTTTCGAGTGGTTATTTCTTAAAAGAAGCCCCGAATGTTCGTGACTATCTTCAAACTTTCTCAGTAACAATCAAAAATAAATAACGCTGCTGATTAATAATTAAGATTATCGTGATTGTTACGTAAGCTTATGGAGTTGTGGTTGAATTGGGTTGGCCTGGGTCACGTCAGGCAAATTTTACACGAGCCTAGTAAAATAATACCCTCGTGTCATGCGGATTTAAGTTTATTTTTGTCAAATGTACGTATCTATTTTGTGGATTATTTCTGTAGAAACTTAGTTATTATGGCCGGTTTAATAAATTTTTTTTCTTGTCAAACTTTGCATGGGTAGATAAATAGCTTAAACGTACATAGATACTATCATTTAAAGCATTGGAGGCGATAAACACACGCTCACATCCTTGCGAACTCTATTGCGATCAATTAACATGATAAAATCGAACAAATATGTGGTATTTCTTTCATAGATAATCCTGAGTACAAGAGCACCACTGCTTATAATTTAGATACAAAAAGTAGCAATGATATACGAGTAAAAAGGTGAACGTAGGAATATGTAAAATCCTGGTAGTTGAGGGGACCGCATGACGACCATGTAAAATACATTGTTGTTTTTTCCACATGTAGATGTGTTTGTTCAAACTTATATTAGCCCATAAGTTACAAGATAAAGCAAAAGTAAAATATAAAACATTGAGATTATGGAGCATTAGCTGAAGTACATAAGTTCATAAGCTTACAAAGAAAGCTTAAGCGAACAGCCTTTGGGTATTAGGGATTGCATATAATTAAGCAGAAACATTTTCGTGTTATTAAAGTTGATGTCCACTATTTTTTAGTTAGAATATGTAGATTTTAAGACGAATATAGTATCATTATATCATTTTATCTTTAGCATATATATAACCTCAATTCTATTTAAAAAGATTAGATTGAAGTTATGCAAAACCTTATTATTTTTCTCAAGCATATTGCATACTTTTAGAATAAAGGTAAATCTTATCATTATTTTACCAAGTACTTAAATTATGACATGATACACATCAATAAATACATAAAAACATTTGCGTAATACTTTGCCCTAGATAAATACATTTTTTGCTATGCCCTTATCATAACTTTTCTTGCAACGTACGGCAATAATGCATGAGCGTAGTCAGGAATTTATTTTCGAGGGGGCCAAAAATTTTTAAAGGACGTAAGCAAGTGCTAATAAAAATTATGATAACCATGTAAAAATATTGCTACAAATTTGTTCATTTAGCGTTTAAGGTGGATCAAATGTTAATACATGATAATAAATTGGGCTTTAGACTACACTACATATGCATGATTATTATGGCTTTGTCGGTGAGCCATTACCCACCTTAAACCCCACACAGCTACGCACCTGCAATAATGGATATAAAGAAAATAGAGAGGTGGTTAATTGTAACTAATGATCTAAATAAACACATTTTTGTTAGTGTCTCCTTTCCGTTAACATCAAATCTTTTAGAAGAAGGCAAAGCATACCCACCTGGCCTATATAAAGGGAACATAAACCACTATCTATCTACCAAACCCATATGATCATCCCATCTCAATACGCGTTTATACAGAAGTTTCTAACAACAATTACTTAGAGATTTATAGATCTAATAAATGATGCATAATCTAAGTTCAAAATATTCAAATCTTCAATTATAGAAGAAGTTGAGCATATAATTATGGGTTGGATTTTGCTAACCAGAGGTTAAGGTGTACTGTAATTTATAAAGATAAAGTTTCTTAATTAACTAAAAAAATATATTAAATACAAATTAAATAAACTTGTAAATTACTATATTTGAACATGATTTTCACTTGAATAAATTAAAACATTCTTTTTATAAACATGTTAATCCATGCCTAGTGGGCAAAGGTTAGAAAAACTGTATGAATCGATATACAAATATGTTACTAAACTTTTAAAGAAAGTTCGTTTAAGTTACTGAACTTTCGTTTTGTTCACCTGGCTTACTGAACTTATAAGAAGCATTTTTAGTGTTAATCTGAGTGACTTGTGTGGAAAACTAGAAGGAGGTTGAATAGTTTACCGCTTTTTAATTTAAGGTTTTAAAGTGTTTGTAAAAATTCTAGATTCGACTTTATGTGAATTCAACACTTGCATAATATGAACAATATACTTATCTAAACAATTAATAGGATAGTATGAGAAAATAATGTAAGACAAGAGATAAGAGTAAGAACAATCAAACCACAACGCGAGGATTTATAGTGGTTCGGCAACGAAGCACCTCTTCGCCCTACTCCACTCCTCGAGCACCTAACTCGAGAGTTTTCTTCACTATGTCAACAAGTTTCCTTATGGCGGAGAAAACCTTACACAACTTTCGCTTATCTTGATTTCCGACACTAAGCTAGATGTCGAGTTCTAATCTTAGCTAGAACCAATCTACCACAACTTCACAACTTCACTACACAACTTTGCTTCACGACTTGATCACGACTACACAACTTCTTCACACCTTAGTTTTCTTCACACCACTACTTCACCAAGCCACTACTATAATCACACCTAACTAACACTACTAGGAAAGATCACCAAGATCCAACTATACTTACAACAATCACCAAGATCTAACAACTACACAACTTTACAAGATTTACAAATGATTTACAAGTTATGATATGGATGCAATAAGATTGCAACAACACACAAAGGTGTAATACTTCTTCACTTGATGGTAGGAAGTATTCTTCTCTTGCACTTGAGGATTTGAGCTTGGATCACTTGGAAACAAAGCTTTATGATTAAATGATCAAAGGATTTTAATGAGATGTGTGGGCTGTTTTTGATCAGAAAGAATGAGTGCAAAAGGTGAGAAAATAGTGGGGAATAGTCCAGTATTTATAGGACATTCTGGAGGAGCGTCTACCTATGGGCGGTCCCCTTAAATAGGTGGGCGGTCCCCTTAAAGATAAGGGGGCCGCCCGTGTATTTAAGGGGGCCGCCCTAGACTGGGCGCTCCCTAGTTTGTCCTTTTGTGTAGGGGGAATTTTTTGGAACTTTCTAGCCGTTTTAGGTCCGAAAATTTAAATTTCAAAATGTTTATTTTGAATAAAACATTTTTTTAATTGTAAAAAATGTTTTGTAATGTTTATAAAAATGTTTACAACATTTTATAAAAGTATGAGGTTGAATAAAAATTTCATTTGATCACAAAATGCATTAAACATTTATTTATTCATACCTTTAAGTGATATAATTTTCGAAATGAAAATTTACTATTAAATACC
>BQNB010117525.1:0-21157 GCA_026074375.1 Tanacetum coccineum
ATTAAAACCGAGAAAAGAATCGTATCTTTTGCGGGATTTTACAAAATCAAGAAGAAACCGTAAAACAATGATTAATTGTTGTTGTTGTTGTTGAAGAACTTGAACTTTTGTTAACGATTTATGAGCTAAAACGATGAACGATGCACGAATTTTGAGCTTCAAATGATTAACGGTTGATCAAAACTCAAATAAGGACAAACGGTGCACAAACGATTCACTTTAAAGGGCTAACGGGCTGTTTTCAAGCGATAGGGACTAACGGTGAAAAGTTATTTTCAACTAGTAGGACTTCTTTTCAAGGAAGGACGAATGGTGCAATTGTAGTAACATGTGAGGGGCTGCATGTGCCAATTGCCAAAACTTGTTAATTAATAACAAATTTTCCCTCCAAATCACTTTCGTCTTTGTTGGAAGATTTATAAAAAAATTCACCGAATATGAATTTGATCTCGCGGAGTCGTACGGTTATCGTCGGTAAAAACCAAATATACCACGTTGATCGAAATGATGTCACGAACACGATGATATAAGTCTTAAGTCCCGTCGTTTAACGTCACTCGAAACCGAAAAACCGAAAATTTGTTAAAACGTGAAGAAACTCGTTCTTGTGTGTATTAGTTCGGTTCAAGGTAGCAAAAAAAACTCGTTCGGTCCAACTCCAAAGAAAACTACTCGTTCGGTCCTTGAGAATTTTCACTCGTTCAGCTGTGTAGAAATTTTCACTCGTTCGGTGGAGACAACAAAAACTCGTTCGGTCCTTTAGATTATCACTCATTCGGTCCTTGAGATTTTTCACTCGTTCGGTTGTTCAAGTTTTCCACTCGTTCGGTTCTAACGTTTTCCACTCGTTCGGTTCTATATAAAATAACTCGTTCGGTCCTTCAAAAGTTTTCCTCGTTCGGTCCTTGAGTTGTTTCACTCGTTCGGCTGAGGAAGATTGTGACTCGTTCGGTCCTTGACAAATATAACTGGATCTATGTTTTCTTCAACAATACTTGTTTGATTAAAGGAAACACAAAACGTTTGTTAAGGAAAAGAAGAGAAAAAAAAACGTGGTCTCATTTCTGTTGACAAACAAAAACGCACCCTACTGTTGGACACAAAACACACTTATATATTCAAACCAAACTCACACTTACTTTTACTAGTATAAGCCGAACTATTTGAAAATGAAGTAAACAATGAGGCATATTAAAAGCCCACAATAAGTTTAAACAGTGACATCGAGTGTGGCCCAGAAAGAAAATGTTAGGAATTTGAGCTCAAAAAAATATATAAACAAGACTATAAGAACAAGAATAAGCCGAATCTTAACAAAAAAAACAAATATGCCGAATAATAAGCTCAAAAAAATTACCAAAAAACAAATCACTAAACCCACCCGAGGCGACTGATACCAATTGTAGGAACCCGATTTAATTCACTTCACTTCATAACACGAATCAAGAACTAAGAAACTAGAAAAGAGATGTTATGAGAGAGAGAGAAAAGAGAGAGAGAGATTAATTAGAAAAAAGATATTTGTGAAAGATTATAGTTCACTTCATAAATCACAACACGGATCAAGAACTAAGAAAAGAGATAAAGAAAGATTATAGTTTTAGAGAGAGAAATAAGAGAGAGAGAGATGAGAGAAAAAAAAGATGTTTAGATTTAGAAAATAGATATTATGAGAATTAGATATTTGTGAAAAAAAATATCTATATATATATGAGATATTTTCTAAAAAAAATATATCTATATATATATATACCCCTACACATTTAATGTGACGCGAGGGATATTTAACTAGGACCCGGGCTCGGGTTTTGCTTGGGATTAAACCCAAAACATATACAATATTAGATTATCTATCGAGCCCGATTCCCAATATTATCTTATTACAACATTAACTAATTAAAGACCGAAGCTCCATCGTAGAGTGACCGAGCTTCCTTGTTCGACTCAATAAATTGAGGCTAACAGACCGTTCATCCAAAATTACCATCATAAATTCTCCAAGCACAAAATGAAGCACTCAAAGAAGAAAATATCAAAGCTGAGAACTTATGAGGAATGGATAAATCATTTGAAATACCTCCTGATGGAACTCGTTGTATTAAAAACCGAAATTGGTTACCACTCTTTGGTAATCTAAGAGACTTAATCATGCATTAGTCCCATAAATCAAAGTATTCCATTCACCCAGGTTCTGACAAGATGTATCAGGATCTAAAGAAACTCTATTGGTGACCTAACATGAAGGCAATCATCGTTGAATATATTGGAAAATGTTTGACATGTTTTAGAGTTAAGGCAGAATGTCAGAAGCCATCCGGCTTACTGGTACAACCAGAGATTCCTAAGTGGAAGTGGGAGAGAATAACAATGGATTTCATCACAAAACTACCAAAAACCTTAAACGGACATGACACAATCTGGGTCATTGTTGATCATCTTACCAAATCAGCACACTTCGTCCCTACCCGCGAGACAGATAGTATGGAAACCCTTACAAGGTTGTACATCAAAGAAATAGTCTCCCGGCATGGTGTACCAATATCTATCATCTCGGATCAAGACAGTCATTTCACATCCAGATTCTGGCAATCATTACAAAGTGCTTTAGGTACTCAATTAGACATAAGTAATGCATATCATCCCGAAACTGATAGGCAATGTGAAAGGACCATCCAAACACTTGAAGACATGCTTCGAGCCTGTGTTATAGATTTTGGAAAAGGATAGGAAAAACACTTACCATTAGTAGAATTTTCTTACAATAGCAGTTACCATGCCAATATTAAGGCAGCACCATTTGAGGCACTTTATGGTCGAAAGTGCAGATCACCTGTTTGCTGGGCCCCGAGTTGAGATGTTAAATTACGAAGACCAGAAATAATCCAAATTGAAACCATGAAAAGATAGTGCAATTCGACACGTTTGCAAGCAGAAAGAGATCGGGCAAAGAAGTTACGCCATGTAAGGCACAAAAGCTTTAGAATTTCAGTTGGAGATCGAGTTATGTATAAAGTGTCACCTCGTTAAAGGTGTACCGATTCGAAAAATGATGAATGCTTAATCCTTGGTATCATTGGACATTCAAAATCCCTTTACACGGATCAGTTCCAGTGGCATTTATAACTTGAGCTTCTGATGAGCTACAGTAATATCCACAGTACTATTTCCACGTTTCTATCTAAAGAGAATGCTATATGACGAATCCCTTGTCATTCCAATGAATGAGCTTCTGGCTTGATGACAACTCAAACTTTGTGGAAAGAACCAGTGGAGAGTGATCTGGATTGAGACGTCAACGTGGTATGTTGCTTAATTACACATACATTTTCATTAAAAACCGGACTTAAATGACAAAAACGTACCAAAATACACTGTATTTTTATGTTTTGCATTTGTATTATGCAGGTAACGGATATCTAAGAAAGGGACAAAATCGAAGCCAAAACGACAAAACCGAGCACGAGAACGGTAAAAGAACGTGACGAAGTCAAAAGACAAAGTCAAAGTCACAAAAAAGTCCAAAGTCACCTCGGGAGTCGGCAGTGTAAAAAAGCAAGAAACCTCGAACCCGAAAACCTATCAATTGGTCAAAGTAGGCCAACCCGTATCCCACCTGTGGGCTCGGGTCTGTCCTACTTTATTTTAAAAACCTTAAACAAGAAAAAAGGCCTACCTTTTTAATTATAATACGCCAAGCCAATAGGAGCCCAACCAAACCTTTATACAACCCGTTTACCCCCTTAAACTTTACACCGTTAGTCCTCTAAGGACTAACGGTGCAAACATCACTATAACCTCAAGGACCAAAGATGAAAAGTACAAGGACTATGGATGCAAGAGTTATACACATTCTTAGGGACTAAACTTGCCAATTTCCTAAACTTTCAAAAATTACGGTGAAGCATCTGTTATCTCCCAAATAACTAGTTTTGTGTGTCTGTCCTCAATACCCGCCATAAATACTCCTAACATTTCACTTCTTCTTTCTCCAATTTGTATACACACCCCCACACCTTATCCCACCAAATGACACTTTGGCTAATCCATTTGCAGGACTCCATTCAGGCAAAGGAATAAAGGACAAAGAAATCAATGGCTAAGATCAAGAGACTTGGGCACTACTCATTTTGGATAGCCAATATTGCTCTTTGAAGGCTTTCACATAACAAACACACCCGTAGGAGATCTCACAAAGAAAGCACACATCTAGAACCTTCAATGGCTTAGTATAAATAGGTCTCAATTGTAAGCCATTGGCCAGTTTGTTAATGTACTAAGTATTTCACTAGTTTTTTTATTTAATCTTTAATATTGTAATGTTTTCTTTTTATGAATTAATGAAATTTCAGTTTTAGCTTAAAATTTGTTGTTCTTAAATTTGTGTTGAAAAGTTGTTAAAAGTCTTTCATAAGCTCTTATTAAGCTCTTTATTAAACCTTTATCTAACCTGTTTTCAGTAAGTAACTCAAACTATTAAGTACTTAAGAAAAACCAAAAAAAATATCACCCTCAAATACCACAGCTTAATGGATGATAACGCATACTTAGATGGGCTTATAGACTACTATAGCTTATCTTTAATAAGTAGAGCTTTAGTAGATAAGCTCTTTGAGCTCATTTGCCATGTTTAAGCAATGGCCTTTATATAGTTTCCTTTTTCCAAGTTTTAGCTTATTTTACTATTAAACTGCTTATTGTGCTTATCTCTTGCTTATTGCTGCTTATTTATGCTTGTTTATGTTATTTGATGCTTATGAATGCCTGCTTTTAGTTTGCAAATCATTTGTTTAAGTTTTCTTAAATTCTGCCTTAAATAGCTTATTTATTTGCACAATCTGTTTTATCTTATTTAAGTGATTATTGGTTGTTGAAACTTGCTCATTATTGCTTATTAGTCTTGTTAATCATCTGGTCTTTGCAAAGTTTTGGTTTACATAGCTTTTATCTAGTTAACAATACCAATTCAGAATTTAAAGGGGTGTTTGGTTTAACCATGTTCATGGGTCAAAATGGGTCAAAACCTGTTTTGTGCACTTGAGTCAACTTAGACTAGATAAAAGTAGTCTAAAAATTTAGTTTGTTTAAGTTTTTAAGTATTAAATCTCATTTTTAAGGTTTTAAGAGTTTATGGTTTGAATTTGTGAGGTTAAAGCTCATTTTATTTGCTTATTTGATTGTGATTTTGCTTATTAAGATTTTGTGATGTTTTTGTGTTTATGCATGTGTTAAAACAAGTTTGGAAGCAAGTTAAATAGGTCTGCATTGTTAATTTGCATTTTTCCCAAGTCTGTCAAAAATTGGTAAGTGTTCAAAAAAAAATTGAGAAAATGCTTTTTCATTTGCTTTTTATAGCTTATTCTGAATTTCAAAATGGTTTTTGATTGTTTATTCTTATTCTTTGAGGTCCAAAGTTAATCTGTTTGTAGGTTATAAGTTCATAAGGTTCTGGTTGTTAGCTTATTTTTAAGCTCAAAAGCTTGGTTTTGTTAAGATTGCAAAATTTTCTCTAAGTGTCAAATCTGTGTGAGATAGCTTTTTCATTAAGCTTTTTAAGTGCTTATTTGAATATCAAACTGCTTTTTATTTTGTTGCTTATTGTAGCTTTTTGGCCAAGCTTATTAGTGGTTATATGACATAAGCCTTTTTTTTTTTAATAATAACCATAAGGATCTGTTTGCTAGCTTATTTTTAAGCTAGAAAAGTCCTTTTTGGCTGTTTGCTTATCAGTTTTGGCCAAAAAACTAATTTGCTTATTTAGGCTTATTAGCTTATTGCATTTGCTTATTCTAGGTTTAGTATAGCTTATTAGGTCAGTTTAAGTCCCCTTTAGCTTATTTCCTTTAGTTTAGAGCTTATTTGAGCTTATTTGCTTTTTAGCTTAAAAACCTTAAGTTTTATAGCTCTTTAAGTAAACTGTCATTCTAGCTTATTGTAGAAAGTTGGCTTTATTTTTGTTTAAAATTGCTTATTAAGTATAGCTTATTATCTGTCTTAGCTTATTTCTCTTTTTGGTTTGCTTTTTAGTGCTTAAAGTGCTTAACAGTTAGCATTAAGTGGCTTAGTGTAGTTTAGCTTATTCTGTCGACTTGTTAGGCTTTTTATGTGTTATTTTGTGGTATTTTAAATATGTGTTTTTGTAAAAGTTGCTTATTTGTTGCTTATCTAAAAAGTTATAAAAAATGGCTTTTAAAAAAACGGTTTGGGAATTAGGGAACTATCCCAAGTGAGCAAGCTCAACCCAGGGACCTCTACCTCCATTAATCACAAACATTTTTACACATCTACACCACACTACCACTCGCCTTTGGGTCTTTTTCGGTTTTAAGTTGCAAAATTAATTACCTATACACATTTTGAGCTCTTTTAGCCATAAGCACTTCGCAGCTTATTTTGGCTTTTTCTTAGCTTATTCGATAAGCTGGCTTAACCAACTTATTTTTCCTAGGAACTTTACAACTTTTAGGACTTTCCTGCATTTTTTTAGATTTTTCCAACTTAATTTGTTATTTTTCTTTATTTTTTGAAGTTTAAAATTTTAGAAAATCATTTAAAACTAGTTTTAATTAATCAGAAATATACATAAAAATTGTTTTAGATTTAGATTAAATATTTTAAGGTTTACAAAGTTTAAAATCTTTTTCATCATTTTTAGATTTTAAATTTCATTTTTTGCTTTTTAAATTAAATTTAGGAATTAGTTTTTAATTATAAAAAGTAGTGAAAAATATTTTTCTGAGTTTTTATCATACTTTAGACTTTTCTAAAGTAGAAAATCATTTTTTGGAATTTTTAGGAATTAATTTGTCATTTTCTAGGATTTTAAATAGATTAAATAGGTTTTAATTCATAAAACATTATTAAAAAGTCAAAAAAATATAAATCTTTTTTAGAAAAATTTATTTTGTCATTTTAAAGGTTTAGAAACCAAATTTGCATTTTTAGGATTAAGATTTACCTTAGTTAGTTTTTAGTCGCGTTTTTAGGATCCCCGTTTTGCGTTTTTAAGTTTAAAATAGTTTTGCCTTAATTGTTTTTAAGTGTTTGCATTAATTTTCCTATAGTTTTAGAAAACCAATCTAAAATCTTGGTTCCTTCAAGCATCGATTAGCAAAACAGCTCATCGACTTTCTATTGCATTCCTCGTTGGGATAAGACGGGGAATCTTACTTTACGGTTTACTAGAATTGAGATTTTTGATTCTTATTATATATTTATATATTTATTATATTTAATATATATAAAGGGTTGAGTTTATCTCTTTGTCATCAAGCAACTGAAACAAATTCGTATTCCTATAATCAAAGTAAGATGGAACTCTAAAAGAGGACCAGAATTTACATGGGAACGCGAAGATCAAATTCGTACCAAGTATCCACATCTGTTTTCAAACATCACTCCGGCATCCAACTATATCTCGAGATGAGATTTCTTTTAAAGGAGGGAGACTATAACATACTAAATTTCATCAATTGTACTTATCCATCTATATAGAATTAGATGCTCTGTAATATCCATCTATTATATATACCACATTTTACAGGGAAATTTTTGTTTTATCTCATTATGCAACGTAACCTGCATCTCTAAAGTAAACGAGCTCACGTAACCTCTATCAATGCCATCTATATCTATGTTTATATCATGGTCAAATTCCTAATATGTCAAGTCTATATCTAATATCATTTTTACAAGTAGCCTTATCATTTAACGTACTTTTCAAAATGTATATCAAACAAGCTTTATACGTTAACGTTTATACTCAAAACCATAATTATATGTAATGTATACATATAAAAATGTGCAAGCCTTCAAGCATGTGTACAAGTGTACAATGCACAACATTTGAATATCTTTTTCCCTCCTAAATCAAGTTACAACTTTCTAAAGCCTAATGTACAAGTCAATAATGCAAGAAAGCCAAATTAGGTCATTTGAGCTCCTAAATCATGTTTGAACCTTGCCACCACTTTAACACAAAGTACAAGCACTTAATGCATGAGTCCTAAACTCTAAACCTAAACCCTAAGTCATCTTAAAACCCCTATCTAAATAAAACCCTAATCTAAAACCCTAAACGATACCCTAAAACCCTAATTTCATTTTTTTTAAAACTAAGCCCTAAACCTTAATCCTAAACCCTAAACCTTAATCCTAAACCCTAATCTTAATCCTAAACCTTAATCCTAAACCCTAATCTATCCTAAACCCTAATCCTAACTCGAATTAAAACCCAAAATCTTAAGCTGAAACCCTAAACAAACTCGACACCCCTTTCTTTCATTTTTTGACCCATTTATACCTAAGTTAGCAACCTAGCACCTCAAACCCCTTTATGACCTCACCACCATGTCACCAAGCAAGCACACAAGCACCTCCATCATCCCCTTGGTCACCAAGTTTGCAAAATCACCTCTTTGTTACCTTCTTGTAGCCGAACCCCCTTAAACCTCCAACACCTTGCATAGCTACATTTCTAGCTCACAATACTCACTCTATAGAGTTCATTAGTCATTACCCTAAAGCCACAACCCTTAGCCACCAAGAAAACTTGGGCACCAAGGGTTTTCAAACCCTATATAAGCCGAATCCAAGCAACCCTTTCAAACACACCTCAAATCTTAATTACATACTCAAATGGAGTTCTAACAAGATCAAAGCAGACCAAGGAGGGTCAATAGAAGCCTTAAGATTAGAATTGAATCCAAGAACCAAGAAGAACGAAGCTTTGAACCCATTTCTAGGCGTACGAACCCGAATAATCTCATACGACCCATTTTAGCTCAAGTAAGCTCAAAACCTTGTTCAATAAGCTCATAATCTGTTTTAGAATGTTCATAATACTCTTAAGATCATATATAAACTCTTGTTTGAAGCCTTGAATCCTCAAACCCATGTGTTTTTGGTTAAAACCCTAAAAACGACCCGTTTTGATTTTCTAGCTAACGAATCCTTTTTCTAAACTTTTGTTATGTTAGAACATCTTATTTTAGCTTATTCTAAAATAAGCTTGCATGGCTTTTTGGACTTGATTTGCAAATGTTTTCATGCATAGGGGTATATATCGTAACTTTCTGAAATTTATAACTAGAGGGGCTAAAAATGTCATTATTCCAAAGTTATAACTATAAGGACCTATCTTGCCAAGTTTTAAAGTTAAAGGTTTAATATATATATACTTTATATATAAAGGACTAAACTTGTAAAAATTTATAAATCGAGGGTATATATTGCCATTTTTGCAAACTTAAAAATATAAAATATAATATTTTTATATAAATTATAAAAATATATATTAATATTATAAGACTCGATTTTATTAAAACCCGACACATTTATCGTTATTAATCATCGATCGACGCATTATAAAAACAATTACGTTATATATTTAACATAATTTATCATCGACTAACTTTTGAAGAAACTTAAAATTTTATCGTATCACGTTACTAGGGAGCTTCATGTGAGGAGTTTCATTTGGGTATACTCGGACTAGCTTTTGAAGAAATTAAAATATTTATCGTATCACATTACTAGGACATTTCATGTGAAGGGGTGCATTTGGGTATTTTTTTTAACGAGTTTGCTGGGTTTACGATTTAAAGTGCCCTGGCTCCTCAAACGATACTACATGGCCTCTGGATTATGATAGCCTGAACAGTGATACAATACTTCCATAAATTAATAAATCAAAGTAATATGTTAAACTTTATGAAGTTTTGAAACATAAACCATCACACTAAGACTTGACATATCACCCCAGGTTGCGTGACGAAGCCGTTACTTTCACTTGATATACTTTTGCCATCAATCAGATTTCCCTGTTAAGGTGAGTTCATAGCCTCGCATTTTAAATCTTTTAATGTTTCATAAACCCGCGAGGGGGATACGTGCTATAAACCATGAATACAAGTGTTTTCTAAATGTATGTTATCCTGATATATTATTGCATCTGTTGTCTAAGTCTCTTTATGCCAAAATACCTCCACCATCATAGACCATTAATCACTTACGTAAACACGAATATTGTGGATAGGCCTATCGGGGTTGACGAATCCCGTTTGTGTTAGCCGGATAGGTAACCAAACGCACTATATTTGAAACTCATAGGTATATGGCAATTACCTACACGGGGGCCATTATCATTATATATATCATTATTGATATATACACAAGTCAGTTTGAGTGCCATGAGCTTAGACGCAATAATACTGTTTCTATAATAATTGCACTCATTGCAATTATTACACTTATAGGTGTATAACAACGTAACCCACTGTTATGATGATTTGTATTCAAACTGTTTATCATAAACCTATGAATATCACTCAACCTTTGTGTTGACTTTTTAGCATGTTTATCTCAGGTAACTGAGCACCTTTTCGGCACGGAGTGGCACGGACTTGAAGATGGCTAAAATGTTATCATTCAAACTTTATGTTTTTAGATGTTGGGACCTCTCTTTTGTAAAACTCTGATAAATAAATGAATGATAACTAAATTTTCCAAAAACATCTCTTTACGATTCGTTTTCTATGATTATGACTGTTGTACTATGAAATAATACCCCAGATTAGCTTCCGCTGCTATATGTCAAAAATGGGGGTGTTATATCCGAGTTGTCCAAGAATGGATCTAGTTCAGGATGTATTGTAATAATTCCATTTCCAAAATCATCAATTCCCTTGGTGAGTCTTATGAACGATCTAACAAGTATCACACTTGGCTCAACATCATCCTCCTCATGATTTATTATGAATTTCACAAAACTAAAATTCCCCTTTTAGAGAAACCAACAATTCTCTTTTTACTAGCTTTTCTCCACTCCTCGTATTCCAAACACAACTTGACCGCGAACTCATTTGAGATCAAGTTTTTCTCATACTTTAAGTTAATTTCAACATCATAAGCGTGTAATCCGCCCACATAACATGGTGTGAAATAACGTTCACCTTCTTCTTCCATCCTATAGAAAGTAAAGACTTTAGCTTCTCTCTCTTTCCCACTACTAGCTGTGTCTTGGAACTCAGGTCCTTCCCACTACTCTTTATTCTTAATACCTTCAGCCACGGAACCTTGGTTGCTTTCTTCTAAGCACAATCGACCAATGCTCGTGTTTGGGTCTATTTCTATCTTAATATGACAAACATCAAAACAAAAATTAGTTGGTTAGTACAAGCAAACATAAGTGATGTTTCATACGTAAATAGCATCAGTAAGCATTCACAAGTCGAAAATTTAAACGGTTTCTGTATAGTAAACGAGTTACGAAGCTTTTGTAATCTGTCAGACCTGTAAGTGCAGTGCACTTGGAAACAAGTGTGTCGTACTTGCCCTGTTTTTTCATTTATGGATTGTATAGAATTCTTTATTTTCATGTTTTTAATTATCCAATTATTATTTTTAACATTGAATTTATCATAATAATCATGTAAAGTCATTTTATCCTAGTCATTATTACTTCATAATTATTTATGTGATCATTTTTATTATAACTCCTCATTTTTGCATTTATAAGTTCTTCATCATAAATAGGTGTGTTAAAGTGATTAGAATAGTCATTAAAATAGGTAATAATCATAGGTTCATAACTTATTTCATTAAGAGCTATAAATTATCATTTAAAGCATTCATGGTGAGTTTTTGATTAATTTGATTAACATAATCATTATTGTAACTATTAGTGCATTCATAAATAAGCAAATAACAGGTAAGAAACATAGAAATAGCATCAAGCAAAGATTTAAGTTTAGCATATGAAAAGAAATATTTTTTTGATTTCTTCGTTTTAACATACAAGTTGTACAAACATGTAAATCCAGCAAATTAGATCAAAATGACGGCAATCCTCATGTTCTCAGAAGTAAATTTGAACGTTAAAAAGATTGGGTGGGTGTTTTGGGTCGAATTTATATCCATTTTCGAAATTTTCCAAAAAGTGCGTCATGCTTGGTAATAAGTGCGACGTACTTTTAAATTTTTCCATAAAAATCGGCGTACTTTGTTATGGTGCGCCGTACTTTCTGCAGTAATAGTGATTTTTTTTGGTCAGTTTGCCAGAAAACTGTACGGCGGGGTAGTAAATTTTGGTTTGCAAAATATGAAAAACTTAAACAAGAAATAATTCAATCCCCGACAACGGTGCCAAAAACTTTTAATGTGTTAATAAAGCTTTAAATTTATAATACTAGTTTTAACCGATTTCCAACTAACATGCGGGTAAAGTGTAACCCCCGTTTATAGCATAGATTTATGGTAAGACCATGTCGTTCCACAGGATTGGTGTTTATGAAAAAGTTTATTAGTTTGCAAAAGGTATCTTTAAGATTTGTCATGAATCTAAAGATAAAAGGACAAGATTTTCTTTTGTAATTCAAGTTATAAAAGTGATGTTTATTTGGACCGTGAACAGTGAGGATAAACAAGCAAGTATCAATGCAATCATGAATTAAAGCATAAGATTATGAATAGACGGATAATCATTCAAACAATTATCTATTTTATATAAGAAAGAATCCTTTCGGCCTTTAATCTTCAATATATAAAATGCATTAAGATTGATTCAAGTATAAAAGTGATAATGATAAATTCCCTTAATCAAGTTCGTTAGACATAAGATAAAGTGTTAAACATATTCATATCCGGTTTGATAAACATTTTACTAGTCAATTCTCACAAGACTAGTATCGAATTGTCAAAGACATAAACGCGAAATGTAAACATAATGGAAGAGTCTTTCGACATATATCTGCCATATATGATTAATCAAAGATGTAACAAGTATTCTGGATAATCAAACATCGAATTCATCAAGATCATATTCATAAGCATAATGTTAAAGCTTGTTCATATCATTGCTCATATTTAGTCTAAATATACATAGATGACTACTCCATAATCATGAAAGTAAAACACATAATAAGCATGTTAAATTCAGTAAACATCATATTCAAGAAGATTAACAAGATTTTACCAATTTCACAAGCAAAAGATGGTGTTTTTACAAGATTTTTCCCAGACGAAAACTATATGAAACCCGGAATTACTTAGTACTCTGTCACATCCCTCCTTAGCCCCGATTACAACCTCCTTGTATGATTTAGAACCTGGGAATTTTGATGAACCAAGAACAAGTTCAACTTTTCCCAAGAACTTCTTCCTAACTTGATTCTAAGATTGTGTGTGTTATTGTAAGATTAGGATGTGTGGGATTGATGTGTAAAGCTTCTAAATTCGTCCTTTATTTATAGCCTCAAGTTGGGAAGAAAAAAGAGATGAAGAGCCATAGATTCAATGCTTATCTTTAGGATTTGGAGTAACTGCAGGCTGAAGTGTGTCGCACTTCCTTAGGAAGTGCGTCGTACTTCTCCTCAGCATTTAATTTTCTCTCTTCATGATCCAAAGTACGCCGTACTTATAAGAATTGTGCGCCGCACTTTGCATTTTCACATTAAATACTTCTTTTCCTTAATTCTAGATCCTTCTTCTAACGGTCGTTAGTCCCTTTAACGAATATCTTTACTTTCTTAGTCCTTTTAGTGATCTTTGGTCCTGAAACAACTGTTACACAAATAAGTACCTAAACAATCGATATTTAACATATTTATATAGATAATTTACATATTAACGGGAGATAATTTATGTATATTTGGAGTGTTATCAATCTCTTTTAAACACTTCACAAACGCTTTTATCAAATGGTTGTTTGAGTTGGTTAACCTTGAGTATAAGAATGATTAAAAGGTCATTGCGTGAAGTACAATTGGGGGTTTAACAAGTGCGGGTATTTCTAACGCCAAAATCCCGAAGAAAATACTCCAAGAATATGGTGCGCTGGCGCTGACGTGTGGGCAGCGCGCCACTCGCGGAGTATATTTTCACCTTTGGGATTTTTGGCCTATAAATACCTACCCTTAGCCTTTGTATTCCTCACCTCTTGCAAACATTCTTTCCTCTCTTTTCTCTTCTCTTATCCTCTAAGTCTAACATCAAAGTGTTCTAATCTTCTCATCTTCTCATTCTATTAAAGTGAACACATCTCCGTAAGAGAGCCACACAAGTACCTAATCCATACTTGTGTGTTTTGTCGAGGGTCTTCTTTCCTATACCCTTTCTATTAGAATCGAGTCTCTAGGATAGGTTAGGGATTGATTCTTCAATCAACTTTTATCTTTCAATTGGTTGTAAGGGAAGTCTTGTATCCGAAAGATCAAGCCTATATCATTGGGGATCTAGTTAGGGTTTTGGTTATACTTCCAAGGGGAAGTTCTTAGAGATCATAGGTTAAGTTGAATCGCTGGTTCTTAAGGGTGGATTCCGAGGGCGTAATACCGTAATTAGTAACTCTTCTTTGTGAGCGTCGATCTTTGTGCATATCGGTGGAGTTAAATTATAATATGGTTTATAGTCCACCATAAGGATTATGCTAGGAACAGTATAGATGTCGTGGATTCGCAACTGGACGTACAGAAGGACTAAATGCCCCTTCCCGAACCAGTGTATATCACGGTCTCTATCTCACTCGTCAATACCTTGGTCACTACCTGACATCATCTCTCTCAACCTAGTACATAACTCTCCTCTCTCGACTTCAATAAATCCGACATCTCAACTCGTAAGACTCCGACCTTTCTCCTGCCCAACCGATTCTAATCTCTCATAGTAACTCTCACCTTCACCCAGTCTCTCTCTCGATCACTCAAATTCAAAATCAGCCTCGTCTCTCATCGTTATTCTTGTCTCGCGTCCTCTCATCTCTATATATCTACTATATATATATATATATATAGATATATATATATATATATATATATATATATATATATATATATATATATATATATATATATATATATCTACATCTACGTATTGTTTCTTTGCTTAGTAGATCATCACACCACTCGGTTTCTTCAAGACTTAAAGTTTTAGAAACTTTGAAAAGTCAAAAAAATTGTATTCATCCCCTCGCCCCACGGTTCTACAGAAACCTTAAATACTAGTTATAAGATAATCTCAAACAAACACGAATACTTATTCTAATACGACTCAAACACATATCTTAAGCACATATCTTAAACAATTGATAAGTATGATGGTTATTTTAACCCATCACGAAATCCCAGGCGTATCACTTTTGGTCATTGTAATGAAAAATGCCCAAAAAAGATCATCTCACATATCTTAAAGAATGCTCCAAGACATGATTTGTGTGGTGTTCTAGTTGGGAAGAAAAGAAATCCGTTTTTCATGTATAAGCCCAATAAAGATGTTGAAAAGGCTAAAAAGGTGAATAAATCTAAGAAGGAACTAGTAGTAAAACTGCTTATATTAGTACTAACATTTCTAATGCTTTTGACGTCTTGAATAGTATGGTTGATTTGGATGATAATATTGGCATGAATTCCAATTGAAATAATGGTAAACGAAAAGGAAGATCAAGGCTGAAATGGAAGAACAAGGAAGAGGTTGGTAAACTGAGCACTCCAAATGACAAACAAGTGGAAGATAAAATGAGATATGGGAAAAGAAAAGAAAATTTGTGTGGTTTGCTTCTACTAAAATAGTGGATAGCGAGGGCTATTGTGAAGAGAGTTTGCTTACTACTACTTATGTGTATGATGCGGATGAAAAATATGATTATATCGTGAGTCTGAGTACTACTATTGATGCGGAGGATGACACGGATGATGAGGACGAGAATGAAAAATACTACTAAAGTGGAGGAGGAAAATGATGATGTAGACGAAAGTGAAGATGGTTGTCTATGTTTGGCATTTTTTATTGGTTATCATTAGTCAAATGTAGTTTATTAGTGTTCATTGTAATGTAGTTTTGCCTATGTAACTGGTTAAGATATAACCTATATATCTTATGTACTTATGTTTTTATGGAATAATATAACCCAACCCAGTTTTGACCTGCATGATGGTACCATTTAAAATAAATTGACGCACTCACCCCGTGACCAAAACCCAACCCGCATTTTTTTGTACAGGGTTTCCCCGGTAAAATATATTACACCAAAAAAACGTTGAAGTACAAAGGATGTAGGTGAGGTCCTACATCACAGCCCGTTACCAGGCAGAACAAGAATGCACCACTTGTGCTAAAACCAAAACAACATAAGATCGGCATGTCAATCTCATGAAACAACGACCTCTATGCAAATGCGATACAATCTATGAAGCAAAAATAAATTGACTCAGAAGAAATGCCAATAACCGTAGGAAAATCATCAACCCTTTTTGCTATAGGCATTATCATGCTCCACTTCGTCGATATCATCCCTATCTTTTTTTTAGGTAAAGAGTTTCCCGGTAAATTTTATTACTCCAAAAAAACAATTAAGTACAATGGATGAGGGTGAATCCCACATCTCCGCCTGTTACATAGGCAAACTACTTCCTTAAATGAAGGTGTACACAATAACTAGACTATAAATAAAAAAAATAAAACTATTTCTTCTTGCGACCTCGCACTTTGATATCCAAATTATCGCATAAACCTTGAATCTTGTCAGGAATTTCTTGGCCTTCGTACATATCATCATCATACGGGTCATAGTCGTAATCATCATTCTCATAAGTATCTCTCCGTTGTTCCAGCAAACTTTTAGTACTAAAACCAACCTTCTCTGATGCCATAGAGTGAGCCATATCATTATCAACTGATGCAACTTCATCCTCACTATCATGATCCCCTGAATAATCAACCTTTTTCACAGGTTCACCCTTATCATCCACAAGAGTAACTTTCCCATCAATAATTAATTTTTCAATCTTCCCAATTTTCTCAACAATAGGAGTAGTATTAGTACTACTACTTTCCACATTCTAAAACGAGGATCCACTAGAATTGGGCTCTTTACTAACCAGATTTGAAGTCCCCCATTGGTACCCAAATCCATGTCATTTTCAACCGATGTAAGCACATCAAATGGATTTAAATTACTAATCATTTTGGTAGGCTCCACATCATTCTTCTTATTTCCACTGGTGTTGGCGGTAGGCTTTGTAGAAACAGGTCTGTAAGCTTGTTTAAGTGGTTTAAATCCCACCTTCGAACCAACCGGAACACCTTTAGGAGCCTGGCTAGGCTTCTTTAGGTTCTTCGCCACACCCAAGCCTGGATTCTTGGGACATTCCTCTTGAATATGACCAAAGACCTAGGGGGTTTCCACTCATATTCAACACGAACATTACACGTATAAAACTCCTCCCCAGTAAGTTTAGGCATAGCCACCACAATGGTATCTTTCAATTCCACATCAGCCCGAAGCTCAATCATTGCCCTAGCATAGCTTGACATGCCCCAAGATTGCAAGCACATATCAGAAGTATACGAGTCAAGCATTAAAGGAGTACCAATTTTCGTAGCAATGGCACTCAAACCATCCTTACTAAACACCGTAACGGGGACACCATAAAGTTTAACCTAAAGTGAAACATTCCCAACATCTTCTTTTAATAAATTCACATTCGGGTTCCACTTTTTAAGAATAAGCGAATGATTGTGAATAAACCATGGACCATTTTCAAGCATTGTATTCAAACCATCCAAAGAGCTAAATTGGAAGGAGAATAACCTGGTAGATGAGTTAAGCATTTATTTAACCAGGCCATATTTACCTCAAGTGTTCCTAACATAGTTGGCTACAACAGGGTAAGCCACTCGCTTTCCCAAAAAGAAACCATAAGCTGTATTCGCAAACCTTTCACTAATAGCTCTGATAGATTCCACCGGCACAACTACATCAACCCCGTTTCCCCCCGGAGTAAATAAAATATGAAAATTTAAAGCCTTCCTACTTGGTTCACCAGTTATATTAGCATACGAAGACATACCAGGAGTATTACCGACCATAGTAGGTATCGCCGTTGTACCAACATTGTTCATGTTCGCCTCATTAGTAGGAGAGGGAATTCCATGTGCTTTAAAAACGGTTGGAAATGATTCAGAACCTGTATTCGCAACACTAACATGCTTACTAACCTCAGCCGACTTATCTGACAACGAAACTTGCTTCTCCTTCACACCCCTCCCAACCCCACTCCCTTTTTGGCTCAAAAATCCTCGCTCCATACCCAAAGTAACACACCCCCGCAATCAGAATTGCAACAAAATAGAAGAACATACGTCTAATCTTCAAAAACGAAAACCCTATGATATCATCCTTATCAAAGTAGTGAACCTTCGTTTTATGAGAGAAGGCTACGTTTCTTTTAGGAGAGTCTGTTTTTTACCAGACCAAATACCAATTTTCCTGAGAGTCTTCTTGGGAGGAGTCTTCGCCTTCTTATGTGCATCATCAACCATGCCATCCATGGGTTTCCCATTATCTTCCACAAAAACATTTTTGACTTCCTCGCTATCACTATCATCCATTATACTTCCAACATCATTACTAGCCTTCCATGTTTCATTTTTCACCTCAAAAAATTTATCTTTCTCCATAAGTGCATCAAACGTATTCTGTCACGAGACAATTGATTTCTTGTAAATCTGACACGTCCTTACCCTTATTATTAGGCTACGGAGTAGATGGTTCCTTCTTCTCTTTAGGTTGCGATGTAGAAGCCTCACCATTTACATTAGCCGATTTACTAATAGGACGATAGTAGTAGTTTGGTTTAGGCTTAGTTAACCGGACACCATCAATGTGTCGAGTCTTAGCAGTTTGTTTTCCATTCCCATGCTTACGAGTAACCTCCACAAACCCATCATCCGATACCTTAGTCGGAGCAGCAACCACAACCCGCATGTTTTACCACTTCTAAATATGATTCGTGTTAGTTACGCTTGTCGTTTGTAGGATGCCAACCTATATGCAACATTAGTAGTACTGAGGGGATCCTAACGACGTTGAACTACAACCAAATCACTTGTACTATGCGTCTAGATAGGAACATGTTAAACATGGTACAAAAGTTAAAACAAGAAAACTAAGCAAACTCCAAACACAACTCAAAACAAACAGACTAAAGCTACTACAGCATGACATTCTTTATCATAAACTTCAAAAGTTTTAAGCAACAAAATAAGTATTACTCATAAAGTTTAGGCTACAGTGTAAAAAAAAGTTATGTACTTTAATCATGGTATAATAATCAAAAGTTGCATCAAAAAATTACTTACGGTTAAACCGATTAGGTAAACGTAAAGATAGCCACAGTAAAACATTAAGGATTGGTGCAAAGACATCTATCTATCTTACATGTCGACTTAGAAAGCTCTACGGAGTTATGCTAGAACCTAGACATAAGATTTTCATGGCCATTAATCACAATTGGAATTTTTTAGAGACCAGAAGACCTGTTTTGTACGTTGGCCATGGTTATAGGTTCACACCGCATGTCTGTGATATCTATGCATTGTTTGGATGTTTAGTTTCACGATAGCATAGATATCAGATAGATGGGTATCATCCTATGATTGTCACAAAGTAATTCTAATTGTCATTTAAGAGCATCAATGTAGCATATATGGATTCATTAGCAACTCAACCAAGCTTTGAAAGACGATAGGCCGGCAATATACATGTTTGGCATTAAAGAGATCAACATTACACCCAGAGAAGCCATAAATCTCGTTAGTCGTTACGTTATTTCTAACCAATCATTCCTAGTAGCTTGATACCGCAGGGCTTATACAAAACAGAAAAAATTTACTGAAAGAGCCCCCATGAGCTTTCATTTCTATCTTCAATTACATATTTTACACTTAGGGTATTTTTGACGCAATGAGCTGGGGTTGGAGTTGGAGGTGAGGTTGGGCTGAAGTGGGGCTGGAGCTTATATTATAAGCCGAAAGTTGAAGCTTAGTAGGGCTGGAGCTTATATTATAAGCCGAAAGTTGAAGCTTATATTTTTGTAAAGCTGTTTGGCGAATTAGTTAAAGCTGAAGCTTATTAATGTAAAATCACATAAAAATACATCAAATTAAAATTACATATATTTCTAGATTTTGTGTGATAATCCATTATATTTTGAAGGATATTTACACAGTTTGACTAGTTATAAGCCTTTCTTTATAAGCTTGGGCTTATGGAGGATTATGGATTATAAACTATTTCATAAGCCTGTGTGACAAACGAGACTTATTTTATAAATAAGCTTATTTTAAAAGCTCAAGCCCTTATAAGCTTCATAAGCCCCGTTTCCAAACATAGCCTTATGGTCATGAACCTTCTTAACAGTATTTACTAGTTTAACATTCAAGTAAGACATCTAAACTCGTGTTTCCCAGTAGTGATAAGTGTTTGATATAAGAGATGAAGGGCTTCGGTAAACGCCAAAACATGAGTCAGAAACAATATACACATGTACACAATGAAGACTATATAGCATGTAGTTAGACATGAGACCGGGAGTGGAAATACGGACGATTTGTGTGACCGGTAAAAACCGGTTCGAGTCAAAGCAGGTAACACGATGAACGGAAGTTGAATAATGGTTACACATGCTAGTTGCAAGATGCCAACCTAAACGCAACAATGATAGTGAGGGGGATGCTAGATCAGTAGACCTGCATACATCCGCAATCAAAAACGCTAAAACATATATATACACATGCACAACATGGACCATATAACAACTAGTTAGACATGGTATCAGACGTGGCAACGGACGAGTTGGGTAACAGGTCAAATTTGAGTCAAAGCAGGTAAAACGAGGAACGGGGTTTTTTCTAAAAACGGTTGCACATTGAGTCAAAACCAGTTGTGTCGGATCAGTTAACTAGTCAACCGACCTAACCAACCTGATTTTATCATACATAAAATGTAGAGTTAATTGTGTTGGCCCTTTTTCTCACGGATCTTTAATCACGATATACCAAAAATATGAAATAAACTTTATTTCTATAAATCTGTCATCATAAAACTGTTTACAACATGTTTGTTCTATTTATACAAATCGAAAAGGTACAAGTGAAAGGTTGTGTTGGTTCGTATGATCCAACAGACATGTCCTTTCCATTATAACTGCCTATAACTATTTTTTTGTAACTGCTAACTAACTTTTGTAACTGCTTTTAAACTTCCAGCAGATTGGGATTAACCCAATGATTGGGTTTGGCCCAATAAATTGCATTTTTGGTCCCTGTGGTATGGCCAAATTGCAGGTTTGGGACCTTAACTTTCGAAATTGCAGTGATGGTCCCT
>BQNB010117526.1:0-21157 GCA_026074375.1 Tanacetum coccineum
AGCAGGATTTGCTCTGAAGAAAGGTAGAAAAAATTTAGCGCAAAAATCAAATAAAAAAAATTAGGATTCTGATTCTGTTACAGATGATCAATACGCCGTATCCAACGGAAGTGGATACGCCGTATTAATCTGTTGGGATGAATACGTTGTATTGGACAGAGAACTGGATACGCCGTATCCAGTGGAAGCGGATACACTGTATTCAACTGTCGACCAGAACAGTGTATTCAAGAAAAATAATTAAATACACAAACAATTAAACACACAAATATATACAAGCAAACAAATATACAAATATTACATAATATACAAGAATATACACTAATCCTAAAGGTTAGATCTAATCTAATGTTAAAAACCAAAATATCAAAATAAAAATCAAGATTAATTTTCACTCCCCGGCAGCGGCGCCAAAAACTTGATGTGTCGTTGTGTGGTGTATATTTTATTGATTCAAGTTTTAAATTTATATTTTGCTGACTCAACTAAAAACAACACTTTAACGGGCAATGTACCCGATCGATAGTAGTTTCGTAGTAAGTAGGGTGTCGATCACTGAGAGAGAGGTTAAATATATCAATTTAATTAATATTTTGGTTATCTAATCTATGTTAATTCTATTCTAATCTAAACCTATGTTAAACCTATGTCAGTTTAAATCCTAATTCTAACGGGAAAAATAGGTTTTCAGCTTGAGAGACTGGCACGGTTTGGTTGGTGACTACAATAAATTCAAGACATTGTTACCCACACAAGCTAATAGACAAAAGATAAAAGAGCGATCGAACCTTTATAATTAAAACTGTATTAAACAAATTATTAATCGAAATTAGTTAGAAACGTTGGGTTTGTTTATTTAGTGCAATGATTCTTATTTGAGGTGGCATATCTTCTTAAGACTTAGGGTTACATCATCCTATGACCTACAACATTAATTATGTCACAAAATTTAAAGAATACGCATAAAGCATCAATTATTTTCTAATTATTATTATCTTTGGGGTAGGATTAAAGCTTGGTGATCTTGTTTTAAACAATAGCTAATAGAGAACTTTATCCATCTTAAGCTTAAATGGCAATCTATACACTAGTAGTCTACTTGTCCAACTATCCAATGAAATCAGAATGTTATTTGTTGAATTATCTAGGTACCTGCTATGTTAACACGATCAATAAACCATCGGCAATATCTAATTAACTAGTTAAGCCCGAAGCGTATCCTAGACACAGACTTAGAAGGACAATACTTGTGTAACTATTATTCTATATGTATAAATTACTATATGGAGAGCTCCTATCTCAGAACTCTTGATCAGCTGATACACTTTGCTAGTCATAGTTGAATGATAGGTCGCATACAAAAGTGCGTAAACAAGTATAAATTGATAAACATAAACAAGCAATCAACGGATAAAATCAAGAAAATCGATATAAAACTAATTCCAAACATCGGATTTTATAATAATGGCTAATACCCGAAGGTATTAGCCTTCAAACGTCATAATAAATACAAGAGTAATAATTTAGCCAAGGTAAACTAACCGAGTTAACGAATGATACCAAAAACTGAACGATTACTAAAGTATTTGGAATTACACGATGTCTCCTATGGAATTGAATACGTTGCTCGACCTCTTCTGCTCTTTTTCTCCTCTGAAAATCGACTTTTGTGGTTTAGGTATCGAGAATATGATTTAGCACACTTAAAATCATTTTTGAGTTTTCTATTTATAAGGTCTGGAAGTCGGTTGGATACGGCGTATCCATGTATTGGATACGGCGTATTGGGAATTTCTTGAAGTAGGGACCACGTTTGATATCTTCCAGAATATTATATTGATTCCATATCTTGAATACGGCGTATTGATCTTCATTCCTTTTGTGGTCTTTGGTGAGCGCAGGCACGGATACACCGTATCTTCCTTGATAGATACAACGTATTGGCCTTCGGAATAGTAATCTTTAAAATATCTTCATTTAAGCTCCAGAATGCGCGCCTTTTGCTAAATTTCACCAATTACTCCATAATTACTGCAATTCTCAAATATAAACGATTAAGTAACAATTCTTTGCAATAACTATACAAAATGGGTTAATAACATAGGATAAATTATGCTATAAAATAGACGTTATTTGATGTCATCAGTACTTGATATGCAGATGTCTTTAGGTGATTAATAATCTGACATTGGTAACTAATTACAGTCGCATTACATTCATCTTGCTATGTCTTCTTACATACTTATTTTTGTTTCAGGAGCCCAGTAACCAACGACAGATGACATCAAAAGCTCACTACTATAAAAAGCTAATCACACCTTTAATTTGAGGAGTACTGAAGCTTCAAGAGATGATCCGAGATAAATAGTCCAACAACATGTCTTGAATGAACCGAAGAACACAAAACAACCTAATTCCTTATTTAATTTGTAATGTAAAAATATCATGAAGTATTATTGATTCATTTATGATAAATCCGGCTTTACTCTTGCGATTTTGTAATACGATGCACCAACATGTTAGCCCCCCGTCGCAACGCACGGATCATTTTCCAACTCGTTAAGTCTAATTAGGTCCATCAATCATTTTTTAACTCTCATAAATAAAAAAAACTTGGTTATAACTAGCTAAAATCAAAGAAAGTGAATGACCACTCCTTCGTGTAACTTCTGATATTCAGTCATTCAGTCAACGTAATACATAATGCCAAATAAACAATTCCTACAATTGGATGACTTATAAGTTATACGTTAACAATAAAGACATAAAATAAAACATTTGATTGTAGGGCGAAAATGTGACATTGTAAACTAATATGTACGTCTATCTATACTACTATATAATGCATTTAGCACATTCTAAATATAAAAGTCTTAAAAAAATTAAGAACAAAAACATTTCTTTAATTAGAGAGTAGCAAGCCATTAGTCAATGCATTAAAACATTACAATTTGACTCAAAAAAATCTTTAATAATAGTAATTAATTCAATATTTGTAACAGTCAACATTGACTCAAATAATCTTTGTAACAGCCTGGTAATTAAATGACTTCAATTCTATAAACTTGTAACAATAACCCTGACAATTAAATGTATTCAATTTTATAAACTTGTAACATCCCTTACACCACTCTTTCAAAACTAAAAAATCAAACCCATCTTCACTCTCTCTAGAAATATGCTTTCACACACTATCTACAAAATCTCTCGGTGCCGGTACAACAACCATCATCACCACTAATCAAGATTCAAAAAATAAATGCACCAGAAAAAGAACAACGGTTTACCAACGAAACTATCAACTCAAAACAGGTCGAATTTATAAACCCAAACAAAACATCAAATGATTTAACACCAATGTTATCAAGATCCGGTTTTAACAACACCACTATCAAATTTGGTTCATTTCCTACTTCTTCGCAACCAACATTTTCATTTTGTTCAATATTTTTTGCCTACCACTAAATATTCTCGAATGACTCTGAAGGGTTACTGGTAATAATCAATCCTAATTCCTATTTAGACTTTTTAGGCAAACACTTAAAGTATGCTTTTGAATGTATTAAAGATATCTAATAAGGATATTTTTCTCGATCAACTTTCAAGTATTTTGAACAAACTCTCTATTTTAATTTAATTGGGTAAATTACTTTTGTTGGTCCCCACAAAGTCCACTCTCGTTTGGCCCGTTTGGTCCTTAGATTAGATAACTGGGACTCTAGACGGTCGGGTACCTATTTGACACTGTAGTTACCCGTTTGGTCATGGTACTCCATTATGGGTAACGACGGTTATCTCAGTGTCTTTCCTTGCCACGTCGCCTTTTTCTTAAAGGGCAGTAGCGTCATTTCACTATTATTTCGTGTTGCGTTGTTGGTTCCTGACCTCTTTGTTAATACAGTAACATTCACTGTTCCTTTATTTTGTCTTTTTCCTATTGCGCGGTTGGTCCCTGTGAGGCCTTTCTTCCTCCCTCACTCCCGCCAAATTCCCATGGCATGGTAAGGGAATTTTTTCACCGGCTAAATTAGTTTATTCCCGCCATTTATAATTAACCGATGTTGATAGGTTGTTAACACTTTGAATTATTATGAATACAAATTGTATTTTGTTTAGGGGATTATCATGTTTGATAACAAGTATTAATCAAATTAACTTGAAAATTTAAACTGATTACAATAAATTACTTCATCATGTTGTCTGTAAGAGGCTTTGGACAGTCCCCAAATACCTTAGTGAACCATTCTAACAATAAATTCAAATAAACATTCTACAAGGAAGGATAATCAAACACTTGCATATGACGGAATGAATTTTTCTAAACCTTATGATCAACTTGTTTAGGTCGCATATCATACATTGCAAAAGGCGGAATGAACCCATCATGGTATTTTTTTTTTTTTTTTCATCAGTAAGGTTTGATAAGATCTGATCATCATTCCCACAGATTCTTTGATATTAGGTTGTATTCTACAAACTTTCCAGACAAGTTGATCCCCATAAAAAGAGATCTTCTTCCCTTTCTCCAAACTTAAGGATCCATCTCCAGTCAGACACGGAATCGACCATCCTTCGAGAAGTGGAGTCATAAAGTCATCACAGGGTTTCAACATCATGTACCTCAACGTACCAAAACAAAAACTCCCTTTCATCATTTTCTCGATAGTAGTAACTTACTAGAGCCATAAATATCTCGACGAACAAGAAGCAAACAACTATGCGCCTCGAATAATTTCCTTTTTCAGATGCATATGTGAAGGATATTTGTATGGTTATTATCATTGGAAGTATATTGCCATAAGACTTGAAGAAGTTTCTTCCTTGTTGCAAGCTTTGAGGGATTTGTATGATTGTTATAATTGGATGATCAGGGTATTCTATATTTTGTGACATTGATATACAAATTTATTCTTCAGAGACAGGCAAATGGAGCCTCTGCAGTGACCGTTTTAACTACTTCAGTTTTGATAAATTTTGATAAGTGACAATTTATTTGATATGATGGTTAATTGGCTTGAAAACGAAGAATAGGCAGCTAGGCTTTTGCTTTACAGATCTTAAAATATTGACAGAAACTGCTGTGACCATCGCAATTATATACTACCATTACCCAATCCCTCAACGGGGGATGACTTTCCTCAAGTCTTGTGGCTATTTGGATCCAATGCAAATACTCATACAAATGTCTCACTTGTTACATCTGGAAGGAAAATTGTTTTAGTGGCATGGGTCTTTTTTTCTTGTTTCTTTAGATGATTTTGGCTCTAGGGAGTTTACTATTTACGAGATGACGATAGGGTGTTCTGTGTGGATGGTTAGGTACTGTGTTCATACAGATGACTTTATGACTTCCTTTCACGAAGGTTGGTCGATTCGGTCCAATGTTTGGAGAATTGTTTTGGGAGAAAGGGAACAAGATTCGTTTTTAGTGATCAAGTTGTCTGGAAAGGTTATACAATACAACCTAATATCAAAGACTCTCCATGAGATATATGATTGCGGATCTAATCAAGTTGATGAATAACCTTGATGATACTGATGATGATGATGAGCTCCTTTAAGCAATTTCAGGGCTGAACCATAACATTTTGAGTTCATTACCGTCTTTTGCAAGTGAGTGATTAGCCGTTCTGTGTGTAATGTTTGTTTGATATTGCTATTAGATTAAATAGGGTTAGGTCTTTAGGGTATGTCCAAAGGTGGATTCAGTTTAGATAGCATTCTCTGCTTCAGTTTGATCTCAAGTAATATATTTATACTTTGACTTTACCAGTCAACATCGGTGCTACACAAGAGTCGAACTATGGATTAGAATGTTAACACAAATTATGCTGAATGCCTACTTTTACAATTCATTATAGTTTAGCACCATATGCTCATGCACAAACAATCAGTTATAGTACCACAATTAAAGTTAAGGAATATTCTCTAAAATAAGCAAAAGTTAATTGTTACCGCAATGAACCAACAACAACAACGTGCATATTTTTTTACATAACCAAATGTTGAACATACACCACCTTCACAAAACACATGAACAAAGCTTACTCAAACCCAAACTGAAGTTCCCTACAGCATCCTTCCTTTTACCTTTTAATCCTTAAATTTGAAATTCTCAAACATTTTCTTTGGATACTTTTTCTTTACAAATTTCCTTATTCTAAAAAAAAATTTGTTGCTAAGTTGTAAACAGCTATGCAAGGCCAAAACGAAAATTGTCACTGGGAGGTGGCCTTTTTGTTTGAACTACAACAGTTGTACAGGTTGACCCTGTTCTAGGTGTTGTGGGTGCAAGATGTTTTGACCTTGATTTGGGTTTTTTTGGTTTTGTGATTGCTTTGTATTTATATAGCTTGGACCCTCGTCTACCTTTTATAATAAGTTTCCTTCACCTCATCTAAATTGAAATCATCATACCACTATTGCAATCTCTGATGGGGAATAGTTAGTTTTTTTTTGGTTTGCAGACCTTGACCCATTGTTTTACCTTCAAAGGTTTTTTTTTTTTGTTTGGGTAGATCTAGACCCTGGTCATTTAGAAGGTTTTTTTATTCCCAAAGTACAATCTGTGTGATACAAGTATCCTCAGAGCTTGACTTTTAGGTATCATATAATGTTTCTCAGACGTATCTTTGGAAATGGGTTATGATCATTGATTTCATCAAAGATAGCTTGAAATAGGGTTTTGATCAGAGTTTCAATCAGTGGTAGTTTGTCCCGGGAAGGGAAATAATCTAGCTTTTTGTAGTCTGATTCAATAATTACGAATTTGTTAAATAAGATATGATTGGTTAGGTAAACCTTAGTTTCAAATTAAGGTTAATTACTAAGCTACATTAACCTTTAGAGGGGTGTGTTTGGCTGAAATATGTTGTTTACTTTAAAACTTAGTTTCCAAATGTACATTGGTTCAATTAGATTATTTTCATAATTAGTTTCCTAAAGGGATGTTTGGATTCATATCAATTGTTTCTTAAAGGAATGTGTGGCTTTAATCATTGTTATTGTAAACTTAGTTTACTAAGGTTATAAACTTTGGTTCATATTACTATATAGAGTAAATTTAGCACCTTAACAGTAATATGAATGAAATATGCTCAAAAGAACTATTACATCTTTCAATCACCATTTTCTCTTTTTCCCTTTTAATATGCATTATCTTTTTTTACTTGTTAAGATGTTGTCACAATTTCTCAATCCTCTTTTCAAGAAGGTCTTGAATCTTCATTTGTGTTACCTTTCTTTTGTCATCTACACATAAAGCAAACACTCAATACATAAGCCACAACTAAAATGATGGGTAAAATAACATAATAAGAACAAATGCGCAACCGGGTCAATGAAATAACATCACAACCTGCCTGTTACCTCTCATTATTACACTTAATTTTTTCACACGCTTCATGGTTACTCCCAACTCTCTTTTCAATAAATCATCGAGTATGTCATCAGCTATAGCATCATGAACCTGCCAGTTACTCCCATACTTGTGTAAAACATAATCGATCATGTCATCCTTTACTACAAACTTGTTCAAGTCCATAGCTTTCCAGGATTTGTCATTGATTATAAAGTTTGATCTAGGGTTTGTTTGGTTTTGGGACGTGAATAAACAAGTTTGGTATTAGTGAGGATTAATGGTGGTGTGCTTTGGAAAGTTTTACTAAATGGAGTGAAGGAAGTCATGTTGTGGGGAAACACGGAGTTCAACACTCGTTTAATGGGAAAAAGACTTCAATAACTAGGGGACTATTTCATGCAAATTTTTTGTAACAATAAAGACTGTATTGATGCAATTTAGTATTTTGTTCCAAGACTTAAATGATGGTTTGCTGTTACGCGGCGCTTAATTTTTCTACTTGCAATTGATAACATCAAGCTCCCTATGAAACCAATCGATAGTTTGATTTAATTATTTATAGGGTAATGTACACTTATTTCCTCTTACATATATTACTAAAAATAAAATAATTTTTTTAAACCTTAAATTTTAACTCTATGGCCATTTATCGATGCGTTTTGGATATACTTATGGAGATTACCGGTTCAACGAGTACATAAGCGTATGACGGTTTTGTTTGTGCAAGAGATTGCGAAGAAAAGAAGGTTTGCTGAAATTTCATTCGCGATCGCTGTGTGACTTGAGGAAGGAAAAAAAAAGCAGGCGTCGTGTTGTTGATTCGTGAGATGGAGGTTTGGGAGAACGTTTGGTGGTGGCACTGTTGATTATTTGGAGGTCTTTGAAACCAAACTCACGCTAGAGAAACCGCTAAGCTTGCCGCTTTGACAGATGTGATTGCTGAATCTCTGGCTGGTATCCGATGAGGACGATCGTTATGGGCATCTAAATTGGATTTTAAATGATTAGGTTTTCATATGTAAACGAGTAGTTGTCACCTTTTTGTTTTGGTTGATAGGTTGAATGTAATGACTTTTCTATCTTATAGATGTACTTTCTTATTTTTTGAAGATTGTAAAATCATTTTTCATCAAGTTTTTTTGATTTATGCATGATGTTGTTGTTTATGTCATTTCTCGTGTTAGTGATATACAGTTAATGATATAGATTTTAGGTAAGTTTGAGTCGTGGGAAAAAAAATGCCGGACTTGATGGATTATGGCGGGAGTGAGGGAGGAAGAAAGGCCTCACAGGGACCAACCGCGCAATAGAAAAAAAGACAAAATAAAAGAACAGTGAATGTTACTATATTAACAAAGAGGTTAGTGTACCAAACGACGCAACCACGAAAATAATTTGTGATATGTCGATACTGACCCTTCAAGAAAAAGGCGGACGTTGGCAAGGATAACGACGGGTTATACTGTCGTTTACCCATAAGGGAAGTGCCAGGCCCAACAGGTAACTACAGTGTCAAATAGGGACTCGTATGAGAGTCCCAATTATCTAAGGACCAAACGGGCAAACGGGGTGGACTTTGGAGACCAACAGTGTAATTTACCCTTTTAAATCTTTTATAAAAGAAAAGAATTACATCATTTTGGAGTTTTCTATCAGATTAAATCTTCTATGAAAATAAATTGGACTAATCAGAATGCTTGATTTTGTCACGTAGGAAAAATCGTACGATCTGATTGGTCAATAAAAAGTCAAAATTGAATCAATTTGGTCAAAATTAAAAAAATATGGTGGAAAAATCTGATGAAGAAAAAAAACACATAAAAATATATGTGTCAAATTTGTGAAAACAAAAACTTGAAAAAAGAGGAGATAATTATTAAAACTTTCGTGGTTTAATTTTAAATAAATTATATGGAGTTAAGTAATTTACAAATTTTATTTTAACTTTAAAAATAAACAATAAAACCCCTTTAAACTTTATTAATCCTAGACTTTATATTTTAAAAAATAAAACAAATAGAAACAATTCTTTATCTTCACCAAACAAAAAATTGTACATTTCTTAAATTCCTAACAAAAATTACATGAAGACCTTTTGGTGGGATTTTTCATTGTCGGCTTTGAAATTCATGTTGTTCAACGAGCATAATTGAAGGTTCACTTGAGCCAACTTCGATGCTTACCTAATAAGGTAGTTTTGTGGGATTCAGTTGGCTCACAATGTCGACTGTCAAAAAACAGTGTAAATCAAAAGATGAAAAAATTTGTTAATCATTCGAGTTCATATACTAACGTAATTAATATTAAATGATTTAATGAATTTATTATCTTCGTATATTTCAATAACATAACTTATAATATATACGTATAAGTAATATATACGTAGTTTCGTGGGTGAATATTAAATTATAAACCCGGTCCGAGGTACAACGCCTAATTCTGCCCCGATCAAACATTATTTTTTTTTACATATCAGATCTCTCTCATCTCTCTCTTGCTGTACTGAATCCAAAAAACACAGAGATGATTGCAGGTTTTTGGTTTTATAATTTTTTATGTACTGTATATGTTGTTTATTGTTTGTGGGCTTTTAAAAGGGTGTTTGGAAGTATAATATGATTTTTTGTAGCTTATTCAGGTGGATTCCAAGGGACACTTTTGGCCGGCTAAAGTTACTTGGTCATGATTCCATCTTAATCTTATATATACAGATAATGTAAGGTACGGGAATTTCAATCAGTGTGTGTTATTTTTAATGTAGTTTGTTTGTATGTTGTGTGTTTAAAGTTTCCTTATGTTGTAATGTGTTGTTTGAGAAGTATTGTTAATTTTGCCAAATGACCGACACTTGATTTGTTGTTAGGGGTTTTGGTTTATCAATATTTGGTAGTAAAATTTTAAAAGATATGAAGTTTGTTGATGGGTAGTTTTTTTAGCGTCTGGCTCACTTAATATATAAGTTAAGTTGTTGTATTTCCGGTTGACGACACAAGCTTCGATGTGTTGTTATTTCTGTACTTGATTAAAGATATGGGATGAATACACACTTTTCGCTTCCATGAAGCTTTCAAGTCAGTCATTCATATTCATTACTTTTAATCCTTTTTTTATACGAAAGAATACTCATTAAGTTGTTATTTTTTTATTGTATATGTGGGTTCAGTTGCTCATAAAGTTTTATATTTAAGCAAAAGCAATTAGTCATTGATAATTTGAAATATGCGATATAAAACTGCTTATTTGGATTGTTTGATGATGTTTTTGTGGTTTCTGTGTTCAGGTTGGTGAAGCCGGGTGGTGTGTGTTCGAGTGTGAGATGCGCTTAAGGAGTATAACGGACCTCCGTAAGAGATTGAGAGTGAAATAGGTTTTAGTCTTTTACTGTTTTAATGTTGCTTTTGTGTTTGGCATCGTGGAATCTTAATAAGGGGTAGCTTGATTTGTGGTGGCCTTATTGAGAATGTCACTATTTTTTAGCTCATGGGCTGATTACCTACATGAAACTGATAAAAAAATTGTTTGGTTTCGATGTCAAGGTAACTGGGGGGGGGCTGGCTTGCAAGCTCAAGGGCCGAAAAAGACAGATCAAGGACAGAGTCTAATGCAAGACACTAGGTATATTATATACTTTTAGCGGTTCTGATATGAAATATTAGTTTCGTTTGTTTTTTGTGTATAGAGTTGGTCACACCCTTTAAAGTCATAGAGCTAATTGAACCAAACTAATGTAGCATACATGTATTTTCGTTCCACATGCTGATCGACAAACATGGTACCGATCGTATGCCAAAAAAATAGTTTTGATGTCTATATTTCTACTTAATAGATGGTTGGGAAAGGTTTCGTCCTGTGGTGAGTGAATTTTGTATGCCCACCAACGCACCAACTCTTATCTTTAGTTTTTCGCCATGTTCATTACCCTTTTAAGTTTGCTAACTTGGTGTTCGACGAGCAGCACTAATAAGTTAACATTTAAATGACTTGATTTGCACGAGGTAAATAGGTCTTTCAATGGTTCTTCAATTTTCATAAAAAGTTGGTGGGCTCTTTAAGATTAGGAGAACATAAATGAAGTGAGATACGACAATCTGTTAATCAAAGATATATGTATATTTGTTTACTGCTTTCTTATGGTTTTCATAAACTTGAAATTATGTATAATCGTATTAAAAGAATGTCGACGTAAAAACATAATAGTGCATAAATAGAAACTGACTTCTCTTTGGAGCTTCATTGATAGCATCTCTGATTTTGCGCCAAGTTCAGAGAATGCGTTCTGAGAAGTCTATTGATAGTTGGAGTTAATCTCATTGATGCAATATATTGAATTCATTTTGTGAGTGTTCAATTTAGTTGAGCGTTTACGGGTTGTTTCCAAGTTCTTGAGTTTATCCATGTGTGTGTGTGCTGGAATGAGTCGTCTTAATGCATGCTGTTGAATTTTGCGAATTATTCTCGATTATTATGATTCATAAACCAATATACAATAAAACAATAATGTCAAATATGGTACCTTAGCAGGATCTGCAACAAATATTCTGGAGATCAAGTGGCGACACTTGGGGGATATATGAACATAGGATGGAATTGAGTACTGGACATTCAGAATTCGCTGCATAAAGTCAGACAGAGATACCCGTTAAGTCAACTATAGCCGAGGAGATTAATTGTCAGCAAACAGATACATATTAGTGAGACTTGGTAGGCTACCTGTATCTGAAGTAATATGATCTTGATCGTTTTTATTTTTTTTGTTATCTGAAGTTCACTTCTGACATATTAAGGTCATTTGCTTCGTTTAGGACTTTAGATATGACTGTTATTTCGTCCTTGACATCATGAGATGAGGAATAATAAGATTTTAGGAATACCACAAATATAGTGTCAATTCATAGTTATGTTTTTTATCTTAACCACGACACTTCTTTGATTATCGTCCGAGATGCTTCTGTTTATCAAATAAAATCCAGACTTCTCCACGAATGGCGAGTACGACCCCCTACTGCACCCCGTATGATCTAAAGACAACCACTTAAATATAAGCTCAATTACACTACTCTCTCAAAACTAAAAAATCAAAAACATCTTCACTCTCTCTAGACATATGCTTTCACACACACTCTACAAAATCTCTCGATGCCGGTACAACACCACTAATCAAGATTCGAAAAATAAATGCACCAGAAAAAGAACAACGGTTTACCAACGAAACTATCAACTCAAAACATGTCGAATTTATAAACCCAAACAAAACATCAAATGATTTAACACCAATGTTATCAAGATCCGGTTTTAACAACACCACTATCAAATTTGGTTCACATCCTACTTCTTCGCCAACCAACATTTCATTTTGTTCATCTTTTTTGCTACCACTAAATATCTCGAATGACTCGGTACTTGTACTAATCCATCCTAAATCCTAATTAGACATTTTAGCAAACACTTAAAGTATGCTTTAGAATCGTATTAAGCTATCCTAATAAGATATTTTCACGATCACTTTCAAGATATTTTGAACAAACATCTCTATTGATAATAAAGCATAGGATATGTGCGAATGACAATTGGCTACAACCCATGTCCATTAGCAACACATCACTTTTCCTTCTCTGCTCGCTTATTTATATAACCATTTTTTTAATGTTTATTGCTTTTTATCTTAACCAACAAACATTTCTTGATTATCGTCGCCGAGATGTATGTTTATCAAATAAAAATCCCAGACATTCGCCAGAAGGAAATGTACGAGAACGACACCTACTGCACCGTATGATCTAAAGACACCACTTTTAAACATCATCCTAATCACCTAAAACACAACGATTTTGAAACCACCAAATAAACCAAACAGTTAGATTCACTTATTGAGATGATGGCTTGGCTGTGTCGGGATATTTCGGTTTGGTGGTGGTGTTGATATGGCTGTGAGTCTTTAATAATTGGGGATATGAAATACTTTGCATTAATTATTGTCTAAAAGTATTTATTTTATTATTATTTATTTGTACACTTATTGTTTAGGAAAAACGTTGTTTTTTAACCGGATAACAGTTGCTCTCTGCAAAATATAGTCACAAAGGTACCTCCGTCGCATTGCGCGGTACCATCCTAGTATTATAATGCTTCCAAGGCAATAAGGCTATCTCAGTCAATATAAACATCAAAGTTAACAGGCTTTCTAGCGAAAATTATGAGGCGATTATTGTGTACTTTGATAGCATCTTCAAAGGCATGCAGCAAACAATTGCAACCTCTCCATATTGTCGAACGATCACTTCCTACCATAGTCTCTCGTCACATCCAAGGTCCATAATGCAAGTCGGCGGCTCTTTTTCAGCTACACAAGTGTGATAATTCATAGAGCTTTCTATCGACGTGGTGAGTAACTATTTTTGTGGTTTGTTGTCGTTTTTGTTATAATAAGAAGATGATTTATTAGTCATAAAAAATCGTTCTACATTATGAAGAAATGAAAATTGAGAAAAGAGCAACAGGTGGAGATTTCGTGTTATGTCGATACTAATGTGAAAGCGTTCTGATAGGCCAACGCCTGTTGCCATGATTCATTACAAGCTATCCGCATTTGATCAATCATGACTCCTGTGTTTGATTGTTCGTTTATTTTCTTCTACCGAAACAATAGAAATGGCAATACCAACATCAATGACATTATACTTGAAAGATCCAAACATTTAAAGCAATCAATGTCAGAAACGCTTACTAGGTTTTACCCGTTTGCAGGGAAGTATACAAATGATATACATATAGATTGTAATGATGAAGGTGTTTATTATGTTGAGACACAAGTTGATTGTGACCTCTCAAGTTTTCTTGCAAAACCAGGATCTAACAAGTTAATTCCATAACTACTTCCAGGTTCATCCCAATTGGCAGGGAGACCTACACTTGGGTACATTTGTTATGATCCAAGTAACTTCTTTAGTTGTCTGGTGGTGTCGCTATTAGCATGTCCTAATTCGCATAGCTCATCGATGTGGATCTTACATGGACTTTTTTTTTAAATCTATGTGCGTCTGCAGCTAATATGGCGATAAACAAAAAACAAAAAAAAAAAATAAAAATAATATTTACCCTTATTTTGTTTCTTCAGTCCTTTTTCTACCCAATACTAAAACAAATTCTTATCCATATTTCCCACTATCATTCTTGACTGTAAAGCCAATGGTAATGAACAAAGGGAAATGTGTGACAAAAAGATTCAGGTTCGATCATTTCGCGTTGCAAACAATTAAAGGCAATGCCAAAATGAATCTGTTTCCACACTAGCCTTGTAGCACAGTAACCTTCAAGATTTGGAAGTGTGCGAAAAGTGCTGCATGAAATAATTGGAGAAAGCCGTCAATATTGCAGATTGCTGGAATTTACGAGGTAGATTGACAACTCCCTTGCCACGAAATGCTTATGGGAACATCATATGGAATGGGGTGGTAGGTGTGTGAACCTAACCACACCTTGACATTGGATACCATAGCGGGGCGCTTCAACGCTGGTGTAGCAAGAATCAACTCTAAATTTGTTGAGCAATTTAAAGGTGAACACGGGGCTGACAAGGTTATTGATGAAGTACGCTGGTTAGGAGCTCAAATGGCGAGCTATGATGCTGATTACTACTCAATGAGTAGTATGTGTAATTCTGGAATGTATGAAGCTGATTTTGGATGGGGAACTCCCGTGTGGACTTGTTTTGGGTATTTGAACAATGATGTCCCACTTTATGCCAACGGAATAATGTTGATGGATACAAGTACGGGTGATGGGATTGAAGCATGGGTAACGTTGAGCCAAGACGAAATGGCCATACTTGAGGGTGATCCTGACCTACTGTTATACGCTTCTGTTGAACCTAGTCCTCTCCAAGTTTGAGTAATTTCACTTGCTTTTATATATGGCTTTCATTCTTGTTTGGTATGAAGTTTGCTCCAATAAGGAGTCTGTTCTCTACTTCTCTTGATTACGTGAATGAATCAAGTAAATTGTTTACCGTTAAGCTGCACTTCACAAAGGCTGATGTTGGATCCGATTTATATTAGTAAAACAATGCGTATAAATCTTAAAAAGACAATGATTTTCCATTAACTACCTATGTCTATTAGTGTACATTGTTTATCTATAAAATCTAAGTTTCACATCTATGCTACTGATTTGGAAGAAGCCTAATCGATTTAGCTATTGGTTTTGTACTTTTTAATAAACGAGTGATAGGGCTGGCGCGCGTTTTATAATGCACATATTTGTTTTGAAAAACTTTTTTCATTAACATCATTTTCGCTGATCATCTTATATTTCGTATTTAAACTTATAAAAAAGAATAACGTAAGTTGTTCGTATACATACATCCTCATGTATTTATTCACATACACAATAACTCGTGCTTTTATTTGATATTTATAAGAGGAATGTTATAACCACACAATTTTTACAAATAAATTCTCACACAATGATGTGACAATGTGAATGGACACCCATTATCTTTTACTATATTTTATCTTTTTGTTTTCAATACAAATAATTCATTGCCACATCTATGTGTGGATTTCTTTTTGTAAATATTATGTGGATCTATCATTCCTCTATTTATAATCCCGTGCATATATGTGTTGTTGTACAGTAATTCCAAAACAACATATATGTTATATTCTTAAAATATAATTCCTAGAAGGTATAAAGTTCGAGGGTATTTGTTTATATTTTAAAATTATAAAAAAACATAAAAACTTATAAGTTTACATTTAACTCCATATAATTTATTTAAAACGTAAATACTACAGTTTTATTAATTACGTTTTTTGTAACTTTTTATTTTCATAAATATAACATCTGTATTTTTATGTGTTTTTTTTCTCCGCCAAATTTATCAAAGTTTGACCATTTTTTCTTTCCAAATCCGACTTTCAATTAGCCAATAATAGGGGTGTTCACGGGGTGATTCGGTTCGGTTTGGATGGAGATTTTTACTATCCATGGCGGGGCGGGTAGTTCATTTTACTATCCGAAACCGAACCGTACTAGGCGGGTAACCGGACATGCGGGTACCCAAAATGAGCGGTTACCCGCGGTTCGGGTCACGGTTAACCATTTTAAAAAATTAATCGAATCGATTCGGACGAATAAAAACATAAATTAAAACGTAACATATCACTGTAGTAAAATTAAATAACGTTGAAGAGAGTAGATTCATAGTAACGTTATTTCGTAGCAATAAAAACATTCAAATTATAATATGCAACAAAATAACTAATACTATTTATTCGACGTTTATAAGTTACGATCATTTTAATCATATGTAATCCATAGACGTTAGTAAATGATCACGTTAAGTAAGTAAATGTGTGATATACGTTAAAAATAGTGCAATAATATAGTTAATACTTGTAAACCCTACATTTATATTATACACGGTTCGGCTCGGGTAACCGTGGATAACTAAAAATAAAAACCGAAACCGAACCGTGATAAGCGGGTTTTTTCGGTTTCGGTTTCTTCGGTTATCGGTTTTTTCGGTTTCGGATTGAGCGGATCGGCTCGGTTCGTCGGTTTCTCAGAATTTTTTAAGCAACCCCTAGCCAATAAGAATGCTCGATTTTGCCACGTGTCAAACTAAAACAACCTGATTGATCCAAATTTTTTTCTTAATAATATTGTTTTTACAAAATACTTCTGAAATAATGTAATTCTTTTATTATAGGGAGATTTACATCTATATCCTTACAAAATTCAAAATTACGCCAGTATCTTTATAAATTCTATAATTACTTCAATATCCTTCTGAAACTTTATAATACACATATGTTAATACAAATAATGTCTAAAAACGTTATTTATATTTTTCGACCTCTCATTGTTTTGATAATAACAAAATGTAAAAAAAAATGTAAAAACGTTTACGATAAAAATAAACGTTCACAAGTTATTAAGTGTGAAATTTTATTTCTAAGATTAGTGATCACTTAAGGTATGGATAAACAAAATCATTAAGCATGATTAGTGATCAAGAAAATATTTTTCTCTTAAACCTCACTTTTAATTCTACAAAAGTATTTACTTAAAAATACATTTACAAAATATTTTCTAATTAAAAGAAAAGTTTTATTAAAAACTTAAAATTTAAAATTCAAATCCCCCCCCAAACGGAAAGTTCCATACCTGATACAACTTTCCCCACAAAAAATAGACAAAAACATGTTCTTTAGTTACTGGGCGCTCCTCTTATAGGCCTGCCGGCCCCAGATATATCTGAGACCGCGGGGACCGCCCCCAGTGACCGTTGGATTTTCCTGCCTATAAAAAAAAATACTGCTTTATTGGCTCAACCCCCCCCCCTCCCCACCCCCCCCCCCCCCCCCCCCCGCGTTATTTGGGCTGGCGTTTAGGCAAATTATTATCGTCATTAATTGGACTATCGTATAGGGTTATTAGTTGAGATAACTTCTGGCGAGCGCTTGTATGTTTCTACATGCGGTTTCAGAAATCATAATAATATTATCACTATGGATCAACTAACAATCTCTTGCTCCCCCCCCCACCCCCAACCCCCCCCCCCTTCGATCTTGTTTCAAGTGATCCAATCTTATCTTCTTCATCTCATCTTTATCAAGTGCAAGAGAAGAACACTCGTATTCACCAAGAAACGAAGTGTTGATTAGTGATATCTTCTCTCTTCTTCTAAGTACCAAATATCTATTGTATTTTAGCTTGTGTATTTGTGGATTGGTTAAAATTGTGTAGATCGATAGTGTTAGATCTTTTGGGGGGGGTAAGTTGTGTATATCTTATTGAAGTGGTAGATTGGTTCTAGCTAAGATTAGGACTCGACATTTAGCTTAGTGTCGGAAAATAAAGTAAGCGACGCGTAAACGGTTTTCTCTGCCTAAAGGGAGCTTGTTGACATAGTGAAATCTCGAGTCGGATACTCGGGGAGTGGAGTAGGGCGAAGAGGAGCTTCATAGCCGAACCACTATAAAATCTTAGTGTCTTGGTTTGATTGTTCTTTTCCTTATCTCCTTACATATTATTGTCATTGTTATTTAGGCTTAGTTTAGATAGTTATTGTTTGTTCATATTGTTGGTTGATTAAACATACAACCCGAATCTAAACATTTTTGAAAGCAAACTTTTAAAACTAAAACGAACCTGTAAATTATTCAACCCCCTCTTCTAATTTTGACAATTGGTATCAGGAGCCAAGGTCACTCAAGATTTTTAAAATATACTGTATTTTAAAGCTTGGATCGATCTATGGATTCTGACAAATATCTAGAAGGGCAATCCATGCAAAGACCACCACTTTTTGAAAGTAAAAGTTTTATTTATTGGAAAAATAGATTCGAGACATATGTTAAATCAAAAGATCTAGATCTTTGACATGTTATTACTAACGGTGATTTTGAACCCATTATTAAAAATCCGGAAACCAAATTTGATGAGGTTGTCCCTTTTGAAAAACAAACCGATGATCTTAAAAGAAGGCTTGCGAAAAATAATGAATCCAAAATGGTTATTTACAATGATTTGCCAAGAAAAGAATATGAAAGAATTTTTATGTGTAATACGGCAAAAGATATTTGGAAAACTTTGTTAATCACCCATCAAGGTAATAATCAAGTCAAAGATAATAAGATACGACCCTTTTGGGTTCATCAATATGAACCAAAAAATTTTTTCGTCATTTCCAAAGACGAATCTATAGATTAGTGCTTTTGACTTAGATTTATACTATCATACTAGTCTTAAAGCTCTTGATGAAGGTTATTCTAGTAAGAACTAAGTAAGGAAGTTTCTTAGGGCTCTACATCCTAAATGGAGAGCGAAGGTCACGACGATTGAGGAATCGAAAGACTTGACATCACTATCTCTTGATGAGCTCATTGGAAACCTCAAAGTATCTGAAATTAGTCAAAGCCTAAAAGGAGAATAGGAGATCTCTAGCGGTTAAAGGCTAAAAAGGAATCTAGTGAAAGAAGAGTGTTGTCTTTCGGAAGTGAAGATGAAGAGCACGTCATGTCGGTAAGAGACTTCAAGAAGTTCTTTAAAATAAGAGGAAGATTTGTTAGACAACCAAGGAACGATAAAAAGACCTTTCAAAGAAGTCGAGGCGACAAAAACGGAAAAAGTGAAAGGAAGTGCTTTAGATGCGGAGATCCAAATCATCTTATTGGGAAATGTCCCACAAAGCCCAGAGAGACAAGTACCATAGAGTTTCGTTGGATGGTTCTTGAAGTGATACGCGGTGAATGAAAGAAGATGCTGAAAAGATCCAAGACGAAGCATGTCTAGTAGTTCAAGCACTAAATGAGGTATGTTTCGAATCCTTTTACTTTTGTGATGAAAACTCATTAATAGATGATTTAGCTTTAGATAATGAATATGATAAACTATGTAATTTGAGTTTAAAAATAATCACTAAAAACAAAATATTAAAAACAACTAGAAATAGTTTAGAAAAGGAAATTAGAGAGTTAAAAGAAAATTTGTCCACACTCGAGAAAAACAAAGGAGTTGATCTCGAATGCATAATTTGCCAATCTCCTTAAAATTGAGAATGAAAAACTAAAAGAAGAATCCACTAGATTAAATAAATTTGAAAAGAGTACACATTGCTTAAATGAAATGTTAAGTAATCAAAAACCCTCCGGTGATAAACTAGGTTTAGGGTTTAATTCATTTGAAGCATCATCTAGTGGAACTAAGGAAATAAAATTTGTAAAAGCTCAGAAAAAGGTGTCCTCTGATGGAGGTCCCATAAATATGGGCGGCCCCCAAAGTGCCCAGGCGGCCCCCAAAATAATTATGGGACCGCCACCAGCAACGCCTGGATCTGAGAAAAGTGTGTCTTTTCAAAAATCTATTTTGGGTCCTAGACCAAAACACATAGTAGTAAACAATGTAAGAGTTCCTGTTGCTAGTGACAATGAAGTTAAGCAATTTTATAAGCCATTGTCAAAACCCGGAGTTGGATTCTCAAAACCAAATTTTAGATCAAAAACTCCGCCACCTAGAAGAGTCATAAATAGTTATCATCGTCCTAGAACACCTCAACCAAAAAGAAACAATGGTAGACAAAATCAACCTCGTGGCTTTCCTGTAACTTGGAACAACTTCCCACGACATGGTTACATGCCATGGGAAATGTGTCTTCCATTTCCACATCCCAACCAATTGCATCAAATGCAAGGGATGTTTAGCACTAACAACTTTGGACCCATGAGATATTGGGGACCAAATGTTTGAGGTGTTGCCTTATATAAATAGATATGTCTTAGAGTCGACTTGGAACCCGATGAGTGGATAAAGGATAGCGGATGCTTCAAACACATGACGGGTAATCAAAAGCTCTTCTCAAGCTACAAGACATACAATGGAGGTAACGTTATTTTTGGTAGTAATCTTCGCGGTAATATCATTGGCAAAGGTATGATTTCTAATGACTCTCTCAAAATAGATAATGTAGAACATGTTGATAACTTAGGATTTAACTTGCTAAGTATAGGACAAATATGTGATAATAAGTGTAGAGTAACTTTCTCTGAACATGATAGTGAAATCACTAAGGACGGCATAGTCATAGGTAGAGGAATTAGGAAGAAAGGCTTATATGTGATGAAATTAGGAAATAAGCCAAAGGATCAAATTTGTCTAGCAATGATTGATGAAAATTCCACCGGGAATTGATGATGTCGACTTCGATCCAAAAGAAGACCTTCTAACCCTTGAAAGATTGCTTAATTATGACCCATCTTCCACCCTCCCTCCGGAAGAACAAAGATTTGAGGATCT
>BQNB010117527.1:0-21157 GCA_026074375.1 Tanacetum coccineum
ATAATTAAGGTCAAAGTTGAAGAAAAAAGACTTTAAAAAGTCAAAAATGGACACTTAATATGGGACGGAGGGAGTAATGCATCTAAGATTATAGAGATGCATCTAATTTAAGTCGATGCATCTCGGATATGCGGTTATAGTTACTTCTTATCCTTCTTATTTTAAGAAAACTTCTTATTTGATCCTAACTCTATATATATATATATATATATATATATATATATAAAGGATTTAAGTAAGAAGCAATTGCATGTCAAATTGTTATATACTAGCATAGAAGTATCTAGTGTTTGTGATTATCAACTCTTTGTCCAATTTCTTTTGACCGCATAGAAGTAACTAGTGAAATTTAATTCTGTTTGTGTAGGTTCTTCCACCTCTCTGTGCAGAGCTTCGGAATATGGTGTTGCAACCAATGATTTTGCCAATGGTTTTGAAGATAGCTGACTCTCAGGTACAATATGGCTAGTGATAAGATATTTTTTTTTGTGATTTTATATTAAACCTTTTTGAAAGCATGAATCAGTTGTTTCAGATCTATATGCCATAGGTTAATGCATTCAGACAGTCACTCGGTTTCAATAACTAAAAACCTTAAGTTACATAAGAATATAAGATAATATGATTTATTGTGGAATTCAGGATATTCTAACACATCTGCCAACTGACACTCATGAACAGTAACAAAAAAAGGAGCTATTCCTTGAATTAAGGATGAAACAGGTTATTCAACTTATGAAGTATATGTAGGCTCAACGCTTGTTTGACAGTTTTTGAGATTTACAATTATATTTGTAGTAAGTAGTACAAGCAAATATTCGTTGTAACTAGTGTAAACAAGTTCCATATGATATTTCCATCTGAAAGTGGAGTCATTTGACTTTAGGATACGTCTGTGTACTGATTAAATTGCCTATATTTTGATGTATTGCAGGATAAATATGATTTTGAGACATCAACGCTTCCTGCTCTTGTTCCTGTTTTAAGCACTGCTGCAGGTGAGACGCTACTGCTTCTGGTGAAGCATGCGGAGTTAATTGTCAACAAGGTAACAAATTGGCGTTATTATTAATTTTTGTTTATAATGTTTTTCGATCTGTTCTATTTGTGAAACTGGTGATCTTTTTTGTCTATACCCAAATTAGTCATTTGTTATTGGTTGTTGGGAATGTGAACAAATTTAGTATTATAAAACATATTCATAAAATATTAGCAATGCTTCAACATGCATTTTTCCTAGCGATATCAAGGTGGCATACCAACTAAGTTTTTTGTGATTTCAAGTCCCAAAAAGGACGCGTCTGCGAATATTTTTCATAAAAAACTAGTACCTGGGACATGTAATCCTTTGTGTCAACTGTCAAAACCTTGTCAACCTGTAAGCTGTGCACAGACTCATTCATCCGTGAATAAAATGGAGATTAAAAGTAACAACCAAATACGTACATGTTATAACATTGAGGAAAATTTCTTTACCGGGGTAACCCTTTACCCAAAAAAAAATAACATTGAGGAAAATAGGAAATATGTGAACCATAAGAACAAATTTAATGATACAATCAATACTCCTAACCGACACGTTTCATTGATCTATATGTACAATTACTTTGAACAGTTTGAAAAAGTGTCTCCAAGCTTGAGAAAAATTGATTGATTACACATTATAAGATTTTTCAATTTAATCCCCACTTTCCATGTTAAGTGCGTGTGGGTCTTGATGCTCCCTAAAACTTATTTAAATTAAAATAAAATATATATTTCTTGTATATGGCAGGCTAGTCAGGAGCACTTGATATCTCATGTCTTGCCCATGCTTGTGCGTGCCTATGATGATAATGATGCTAGGATGCAAGAGGAAGTGCTGAAAAAAACTGTATCCCTGGCTACAAAACTTGATTCTCAGGTAAGTCAACATGATATAAACTTGTCCATGTCATTTATACGCCTTCATGCTGTTCACCAAAATAAATAGGCCGTGGATAACAGATAGTAGTGCATAATAGCCGCAAACTAGATAATCTGAAATTTAGCGTCTCTTGCCTGAAAATGTTTCACTTGGTTACTTTTGAAAACCAAAGAACTTCTATAAATATCTGGGAACTGCACAAAGTCATGCTGGTGTTTTAGATGTATATTGTAAAGGTGGTAGACAAGAGGTGCATGATAGCTTCAAAATCAGTGATTTGTTTAAAATTGATTTTCGAGATTCCCTTCTCTCAACGAGTTTTTGGTACCACTTTTTTTTTCTTCTGAAATTTCTAACATTTGTGCTAGTAATGTATTTTATCATCCTTTGTATTACATGATCTTTCTGTGCCTTTCTATTCATGTGATATGCACTTTGTAACTTTAATGCGTAGCTTATTTGTCCATTAGCTTCATTGATTTTTTTGTGGAACGAAATCATATCATCAAGGGAGATGATTTGTCCAACACCTCATTTGTTGCACACACCCCATTGTTGCCTTAATGTGGTTGTTCTATAAGTTATTTATTTGTATAATCAAGTTGCTGTATTATATCATCTCCCTCACATCATAGAGAATGGATGCATCCACTATTTTAGGAGCTTATTATAGAAAAGCAATCTAACCAAAACTATATCAAATAGTGATACGAACCTATCCCATACTAGGCTCGTATCGGTTCACAAGTCCAACTGTAGAACTCACTCAAAAAGCTAGCCTGTTTGAGGAGGGGACGCCTAGACTTTATAAAACCATCAACCAATCCCATACACTGGGCGATGGGCGGAATATAAAAAAAAAAAAAAAAACAATACCCCACCACTTTGAAGAACCAACGTCCTGTTGGTCACGGCTATGTTGCGTCACCCGGTTGGCACCCCCTCTTTGCCGAGTCCAAGCCACCACTCGAGCTGTTGGGTCTACGGCCTCCACTTTATGTTGGTCATGTTGGCACCTCTCTTGAGACCAAGAAAAAAAATAAAATATGCACTTTGTAACTTTAATGCGTAGCTTATTTGTCCATTAGCTTCATTGATTTTTTTGTGGAACGAAATCATATCATCAAGGGAGATGATTTGTCCAACACCTCATTTGTTGCACACACCCCATTTGTTGCTTAATCGTGTTGTACTATAAGTTATATATGTATACATCAAGTGCTGTATATATCATCTCCCTCTCATCATAGAGAATGGATGATCCACTATTTTAGGAGCTTATTATAGAAAAGCAATCTAACCAAAACTATATCAAATAGCCATCAATTGTTAATATAATATGCTTTACTTAGTTATTACGGCTTGAAAGTTGGATACTGATATAAAAGATGCCTTAAAGTGTGTTCCCATAAACTAAGTGAAGCGTGTTATATCCAACTTTCAAGCTGTATAGTGTTTGCTATAATGATATGGGTGTTATGATTGGGTATTCCCTTAAGTTACATGCTTTTCAAAACCTATCAATCTAGTTAAGCCGTTAAGGACTTCATGCTAAAAAAAGTAACTATTCGCTTCATGCTAGAGAAAAAGAAGTTATTTGTTTAATACTCATATCTGGATAGGTTTTAACAGCCCCTCCCCATGATCATTATTAATTTATTATAGGTGCTTTCATTTGAATTTGTTGTATGTTAGTGAAGCTTATGCTAACATCAGGTTATTGTCTAAAATTTAGCTGGTGAGACAAGCAATTTTGCCTCGTGTTCATGGCTTGGCACTGAAGACGACAGTTGCTGCGGTATGTTATCTTTCTTAGCATAATACTTTGCATATTATATATGTATGTATGTTAGACATTCCTTTTCGGCGAATTTGGAGATAGATAATATCATCTTGATTTACATGTGTATATTAGTTAATAAAGATGCAAGAAGGTTAAAAACTTCATGAATGTTGTGTCATTTATGTGGCAGGTGAGAGTGAATGCTTTGTTGTGTTTAGGTGATATGATTTCGGTGCTTGATAAGCCAGCTATCTTGGAGATCCTGCAAACAATTGCACGTTGCACCGCTGTTGACCGATCTGCCCCAACTCTTATGTGTACTCTTGGTGTAGCCAATTCCATTTTAAAACAGGTGCAGCATTCATTGTTATTTTAGTCGTATAGCCATACTCTTTTTATCTTTTTTTAGACAGCTCACATTTCTCTTATTTCTGTTATTTAGCATGGAGTTGACTTTGTCGTTGAGCATGTTCTTCCTTTAGTGGTGCCTCTTCTCCTTGCACAACAGTTAAATGTTCAGCAGTTCGCCAAGTACATGTCATTTGTTAAGGGTGTTCTCAGGTATCTACGCAGTTCACTGCTTTTTTTTTATCTCCCTATTCTAGCAAAAGCCAGGTGTAATTAGTAACTGCCTTCTAGATCTATGCTATATTTTCTAGTCTGTCTTTTTCATTTTTGCGACTCCATAATATGTTCCGTAACATCTAAATTCTCACTATGTGTATCATTTTCCTTTAATCGCTCTTTTCGCTTTCATTTCCTTTTTGCCCTCGATATATAATGCATTTCTCATGTTAATTACACTAGGAGAGGCTTGCAACTTGGCTAGTTCTGTTATATTTATCGTTCTTGGCCTGACAAACCAGGCTTTGAACACAGGGTCCTTTCTTCTCCTCTTTTACTCCATCCTCATCCCTTTGTCATTCCTTCTCTTTTCCCATCTCCACCAAAGAAGCAATATACTTCTTAAAGGTCTCACAAGCAATGCTCGTCACCAACAACGAGATGGAGGTCTCTTTGTACAAAGGAAGTTACAATTATATTTATTCTTGACTTGCACATAAAACCAAAAGAGTACTTACTAGTACAAACCGCTCAGATAACTCGCTCTAATAAATGCAGATCTCAGATACTGCTTCTTTCCTACATTCAGTTTTATCAGTTGCATGGTGACCCAGTGGGTCCATCCAGCTTCCGGAAAAGGGTATTAAAAATTGCTCCTGCTCATGTTCTCTTGACCCCGTGTCTTCGATTCTTGTGTACACTGGAGTTCTTTGGATGTATCATTACTTCCCCATGGTATCAAAACGATTGTACTCTCAGGCGGGTAAATGAGGAAATTCAGCTACAGATAGTATGACTCCCACCGCGTGGCTTCTTCCATAGTCGCTTGATGACACACCAAGAAACCAGTAATATCTAACACCTGGTGGACTGCTTCCGAACCCGATCGATGGTATGGATCGATGCAGGCTGAACCATCAATCTCCTCATCTTTGTTATTGGTAATGGCAGCTATGGAATCTTGAGGGTGAAAAAGAACTTGGATGGTATTGAGTTGGAGACTTGAAATACCGGATGAATTTTAGCATCGTGTAATGAAGCTTATAAGCCACAGATAACATGGCACTGGTTGATTCGATAAGGGACAAAAATCGAGGCGAACAATTTTTCATATACCGTCGTTGGGCAAGCTTTGTGCCGAATTCGGTTGTGAAGTTTCGTTAGAAGGCATAGTCCCCACCTGAAAGGTTACTTCGTGTTTTGTATTAGCTTGATTACGCATCCGATCCTGCACTTTAGTAAGATTGAGGCGTATGAGCTTTATCATGTCATTCTCCGATCAATTGTTGTTCCAATTCTGCGTTTTTGGTTTCCCCCATTACATAAGGCAGAAGAGATGGAGGATCCCGACCATAAACAATGGAAAACGGAGTAGTACCCGTAGAAGTATGATACCCGGTACGTAAGATATTCTGCCCACGCTAAATAAGAACTCCATTTGGTCGGTTGTTCATGAGCGAAGCACTGTAAAAATAGGATCTAGCAAGCGATTGATGAACTTGTCTGCCATCAGTTTGTAGTTTGTGGATGGTGGATGGTAACTGGTGCTCAATTGGAGTTTGGTTTGGCTCAAACGAAAGAGTTCCTGCCAAAAGGTGCTCAAAAAGATGACATCACGGGTCAGATAACAGTGATCGAGGGAAGAGTTTGTAGACGAACAATTTCTTGCAGCTCACGTGTGGTCAGGACCCTCTTGCAGTAAAAGGATGAGATAGACACAAAAAATGGGCATATTTGCTCAGTCGATCCACCACTACCAAGATGGTGTCAAACCTGTTGGATAGCGGTAACCCCACAATAAAATCCATTGAGATGTCCTCCCATATTTGTACCGGGATAGGCAAAGGTTGGAGTAGACCAGCCGGAGATTCTCGCGCTTTGGTTACTTTTGCTGCTGGCAAACTAAAGCGAGGTTGTACAAACATCTCACCTGATATCTTGTAGCATTCTTGGCCAAAAAATTGGAGAGTAAGCGTTTAAAAAGTCTTTCAAAAAAACCGCATGTCCATCGCTGGAGAGTTGTGACATACTCTGAAGTATTAAGCTTCACATAGGCTATATCAGGGATAACCAACGAAAAACATGATCGCTCGGTCTACTGCGATTAAAAGTCGGGCGACGATGAAGGGATTATCTTGGAGCTGTTGTTAGGATATTCACGCTTATAACGGAATATTGTTGAAGTCCCCCTGTTAATTTCGGTTAATTCGAAGCAATACAGGGACCTACAAAGTCAACAGTTCGCTACGATATGGGGACGCCGAGCTCTCTCGCGGCACATTCCGCCCCCTTATTCTTTTTCCAGCCTTTTTTGTTTTGTGGGGGAATTATCGAGAAAAATCATACTAGGCATCAATTTAATAATAGTGTCTGCTGTTCAGTTGTTGTAATGCGCTTGCGCACCAATACCAAGAATTTCCAAGGTACTAATGTGCTGGTGCGGATAGAAAATGGCCCCGCTACCCTAGTAAGTGTTGGTTTACATTTCTGAACAGCAGAGAACTAGTGCTAATAAGATTCCCGATCCTCTAGGTCGATTAAATCGATTAGATGGTGGAAAATCCCTGTGTAAAGTATGCGATGGGATCTCTCTTGAGTCAAAATACCACAACTCCTGGAAGATGATTCAATTCAACACAATGTTCTGAAATATAATCAGGTTATACCGGTGAACTGGCGTGATTGAAAGCAAGGCCTTTTCAATGTAGTAAACGCAACAAAAGCCTCATGAGACCAAACAAACCCGTTCTTCTTTGTTAGAGGCAGAGGTCGTGCATCAGCCCATTAATTTCTTACAAAAGGCGTATATTAACTGTTAAGACCAAGAAAAACCACAGAAAATCTTTGACATTAGAAGGAAATAGGCCCACGATTGCCAGCATCAAATTTTCCTTTTCCATCTGTATTCTACTAGCCTTCCACATGTGGATGACGATGGCCCACAATACGAGACTTAGAAGTGTGTACCGAATTACAACTACTATGTAAGTTGGACGACGAATAGAATTGGTGGTCGGTGTTGGTAAGTGGAGGGTTTTATTCAAGTGAGAAGATGTTCATCGTTGGGCTGCTATACTAGTAGTATGTCCTCAAAGAAATCTAGTATAAAACGGCTGTATGTAAGGCGTAATAAATATTCATCGACAGCCATGGAAATGTCGATACAGGGAGCGTTGGTTAAGCAATGGATCACTTACTCTCGCGCAGCGTTTCTCTCGCCTGAATTGGGTACCGTAAAGCTGATTTTCGAATGTCAGGTCATAGTCACATGGGAACGGGGGATCGCTACCGGTACGGGATCGCGGTACCCGGGTTCGCGGTTCGCTATTTCTTTAAAAATCTGGTTCGACGGGGGGTGAGCTCATTTCGGTTGATTCGGTTGGCAATGTACATATATTCCGGTTTTGGTTGTACCAATTACTTTCGGCTACGGAGTACACAACTATTATTGTTTAGTTTATATAAATTTACACATTTACAAGTCATAACTCTAATATTATAATTCACAAAAACCTTCAAAGTCCGGGATCAATTTCACACACAAATACCTTCCCTAATTTCCTTTTCTATCCAACACATTAAAACACATTCAAACTCCATCTACACACAATTGTATACCTTAGCCATTCAAAGCATTTTCTCGAGGCCATAAATACACCGATTTGGTATTTAGTGGGTATCTCGATTTGTTATTTTTGGATCGCCTCGATTCGGTGTGATTGGAAAAAAACACGATAAGTGGAACGACGATGGGAACGTTTCGGGTTCGCGGTCCTCGGCGTCCAGGACTCCGCCTACGAACCGCGATTGGGGATCGCTTCGATCCAGGATCGAAAATCGTCAAGGGATTGGGATCCCTTTGATCTGGTCCAGGTCATGTTCTCTAATTGATGGTAAACCAGATACGTAAATCCAACTTTGAAAATTACCAGTTAGCTCCAGATATAGTCATCCATAGTTCATCACACTATTTTGGGATTGGGTATTTGTCGGCTATCGTTATTTTGTTGAGAGCTCGATAATCCACTACACATCGCATGTATTATCTCGCGCGCTTTGTAACATAGTAGAAATGGGCTGGAAAAGGCTCATTGTAGGTGAATACTAAACCCTTGCGCAATAATGCTCTTACGTGTTTTTCGATTTTCAGCCTTTTGGGAATGGGGCGGTATCGGTCTTGGCGGATCATTCAGGTGCGGCGTCGAATTTGGAAGTAGGGAAATAGATTGGTTTTTGTGAAACGGTTCTCTGGGAGGCAAAGTTCTTGGGTTCTTCAAAAAACTGGGTTGATTTTGGTGTATCACAGTTGGAGAAACGTCGGGGAAATTTATGGTTGAGTGCCCGGATTCAATCATCGCACCTCAAATTTGGGAAAATGGATGACTTGCGAAACAGTTGTAATCCCTGAATTTATAACGTTTCCATCTAACATTAAATATCAATGAACATCTCTTTCCAATATTCGCCCGCGGGACCGATATTAAAGTGTTTCCAACCATTGAATACCCAAAACTAGATCCGCTCCACCTATCGAGAAAGGATAGAAATCCTGGACAATTTTAAGTTCATTGATTTGTATTGGGAGGTTTTTGCATATGTGGCCACACCTAATAAAATCTCCATTCCCAATTTGAACACCAAAAGGTGCCACTGCTTGAGTATTAAGATGGCAGGATCCTTTACAATACATAGATATAAAAATATGTGTTGATCCCACATCGCACAATTAAAATAATTATCTTCTGTAGAATAGATCTTGAACCTTCAAGGATCTGGGGTGGGGTTTTACCAGGTTGGCATGTAGATAATTCAGCAGGCAACACGCGCACTCGCTTGTTCATCATGCTTCTATACCTTCGAATTCACTAGTAGGCTGCTCTTTCAGGCTCTTCCTCACTTCTAACTACCTTGAAAAGTACCCTGTTGGTACACCGATGACCAGGCAGTTTTTTTCCCACGCTCGTAACATTCACTCCTTAAGGTAACGGATGTCTCTCAACTGTCAGAAATTCGTTAGAGTGGTTGGAATTAGCTCGTTAGATGAATTTGATTGTAAGCGGAGTAGCTGGACTCGGGTTGGGTTGATTTTGGAGGGTTGCTCGTTCACGTCGACCCTTCCATAAGGGTATGGTTGATTTTGATTCGAATTCCAAAGCGATACATTACGCTTATATACACCGTTCGTGGCTCTGTAATCACGTACATGTTTCAATTCTTCTTTGAGGCCATTAAGGAACACACCCAAGAGACAATGTTCCGGCCAATTGGAGACTCGTGAGGAACGTTTGGCAAATTCTTGTCGATACTCTTGCACGGTTCCTGTTTGTTTAACACTGCACAAATGTTCATCCGGATTCTGGAATTCAGTAGGCCCAAAATTTCTCTGCAGGGCTCGTACTAAGTCCCCCAAAGATCTCTATCGTTTGATCCTATTCGATATCCAAGAATACAAGTCTACGTGCATCTCTCAAGTTGCATCGAGTGAATTGACCTTTTCTTCTTCTCTGAATGTATAGTAATGGAAATTTTTACTGCCTCTAACGGATCCTAACCGTGGGTCTCCATCATTAAAGGTGGGAAAAAGCAATCTTATTAAGTGGGCGCTACTTTGATTGATGCCAAGGATGAGTCCCACCTTCGTCAGGATGAGTCCCCTTCGTCTTGCTTTCCAGAACCATTACCCGATCTGTCCCTGTTTTGCGATTGAGATTTAAGGGCTGCCACATCGTTCTGCAACGCATCTATGGACTCCAATTTCTTGGCTATAGCGCCTAACTGGACTGCTACGGGATCTGGTGGTTGATTGCCTGTGTCTGAGTTGCTCCGGGTCTGTACCATGCTTTCGTTTCCCGGCAATGGAACCAATGATAAAGACTAGAAAATAAGCAGTCAAATGATTTAAACTTGGATAGAAGCCAAGCCAAATTCGAGATGGCAGGTCTCCTGTACAAAGGAAGTTACAATATATTTATTCTTGACTACCACATAAAACCAAAGACTACTTACTAGTACAAACCAACAATAACTGCTCCTAAAAAGTCTGCTCATTCCCATTCAGTTTTATCAGTTGCATGGCTGACCCAGTGGGTCCATCCAGCTTCCGAAAAGGGCATTAAATTGCTCCTGCTCATGTCTCTTGACCCGTGTCTTCTTTCTTGTGTACACCTGGAGATTCTTATCACATTCCTTCTCTTTTCCCATCTCCACCAAAGAAGCAATATACTTCTTAAAGGTCTCACAAGCAATGCTCGTCACCAACAACCCTAATTCCATAACTAAACAAAACCGAGTGATTTAGGAAGATTTAGAGGTTAACAACACGAAGCCCCATCATATATTAGAGGTGGCAACTTCGACCGTATTACATTTGACTAGGCTGTTTCGGATTGTGTTTTATCTTTAATTGTTCAAACTGGTAAAAAGATAAACGTTAGCTAAAAAGAATACACCTCAAATCAATCGAAAGTCGGCCCAGATTGAATCTACTATGCATAAGACATCCCATTATATTCATGAAGTTACTGTAGATCAATAATGAAAGATTATGCTTTGATTACTTTCTGTAATTATGCGTGGCACATCTAAAGAAAAATTTATATTTGCTGATCAACCCAACCCGATCTAACCTGCACAATATGTGACTCGCTTTGAATTAAACCCACCTCCGTCCACTTTTTCACTTTTTCATATTTAAAACAATAAGAAACCGTTCACCAAGAGAGTGGGACCATAGACAAATATGAGTCCATCCCTTAATTTGTAGCCTGTTAATCGCTTTTTAGCTGAAGTAGATATCATTAACAATTGTGGTCGCTTTTGCTAAATTGCAGGAAAGTTGAAGAAAAGAAGGGAGTAACAATGAATGATACAGGAGTCGACACAAAATCATTTCCTATAACCGATGGGAGTTTAGCACCACCTTTGAAGAAAAATGTTCCAACTGCTTCACCCGCCTTGAAAAGTAGTTCCTCGTGGGATGAAGATTGGGTCACAACAAAAGGATCCTCTGCACAACCTAAACCAGTTACAAATCCTACACCAATTGTCCAAGATAATTCAAACAATTTTCAAATACCGATTATGTCTACTCCATCTATACAGCAAACAACAACTTCTTGTCCTTCAGCTGATTTCGAGTGGCCTGTTCAGTCATCTTCTTCGGGCATTTCTCAAGTGGGTGATAGCAATAATTTAAAAGGAGGCTCTTCCAATGCAAGCTTTGATGATTTAGATCCATTTGCAAACTGGCCTATGGCTGGCCCTGCATCCAGTACCAATGGTATATCAACCGCTTCAAGTACACGTGTAGATAATCAACCAAATAACAATATCAATTGGGCCAACAACCTTGATTTTCCTATTAGTAATAGTAGTAGTCTTAATGGTGGAGTTGCTTCCCAGAACTCCATTGGGTTCATGAGAAACAATCAGGGTGCATCAACTGGTCCTAAGGCCACCGATCTTAATTCTATATTTGCATCAACTGGTCCAACTGGTCCAAAGACCACGCAGGCACTAAGATTGGCTCCACCTCCCCAAAACGCAGTTGGTAGAGGAAGAGGAGGTAGAAATCAAGGACAAAGTCGTCAATCCCGTCCAAAACCATCATCTGATCAGCCTCCCCTACTGGATTTGCTGTAGTTTAAAGCGCCTGGAAATGCCTGTCTGTCCATATATTTTGTGATCGGATGATCTCCACGTTTTTGAGTTATATTTCATCGATAGTTTTTTACTACTCTTTTCCCTTTCTATAATAGCATATAATTGCTTTGCGTGTTGTTTGTATTATTACGTGATACTCTGGTTCAACGCCATTGACTAGTTTAGTCACGGAGAGTTAAAATTCTTTATTCAAAATGTAAAAGTTTGTAGACACGTGTTTCAATATGAATATTTTGTAACTGCCCTATCTGGCTTCATTTGCAGTTGGTTCACATTGCATTTGCAATACTAACATCTGAGCACATCTTTTACCTTTCTAACATCACATTGCATTTGCAACGTATAAATTAAAATAAGAACAGTTAACATTCTGAGCACCTCTTTTACCTTTCTAAACGGTTTATGTCTCCAAAACCAACGTTAAAAAAAGGTCAGTCGTCAAGAGGTGTTGTGAACCAGGTATTGTTTCACTTGTGAACAACCAACTCCTTATTGTGTCAAAAATAGGTATTGTTTCACTTGTGAACAACCCGGTGTTATTTCACTTGTGAACAACCAGCTCCTTATTTATAAATTGGTGCGTAAAAAATAAAGTAGTTCTGTGCGGCTCTAGATACCATCAGAACTTAGTAAACAGAAGCATCGATGCAGAACACATGTAGAAAATGATGGACATAATTCTTGTTCATCGGAACTCTTATGAGTCCTTTGAACTCTGTTGTTAACCTTTGACAAAACGTCTCACATTTTATGGTTGTTGAAGATATTGATGTAGTGAGGCATGATACATTGTAATGACATGGTGAGAGAGTAGGATCTGTTTGTATAAATTATTTGAAACGGGATGAGTACATGTTTATAGGAAATTCACAATGTGTACTTTTAAAGTTTAACTTATAATCTAATATTTTTATAAGAAATGGAAATCTAGCCTTGTCAAATGTTATGAGGCTCATGCCGTTCTGTTGAAACATTCGTAATCGATTTACAAGATGTCGAAGTATATAAATCGTTGGGTGTGAACGGTGTCTCGTTTCTTTATCACGTGACCCTCACTTCGCAATTGGATCACAACATCTTTGATTTCATTCAGGTCGAAATCTAATGTGCGTGAAAACGGATGAAACATACGCCACCATGATTGGAATGAGATGGAGGTGAAGACGGTGTAATTTCCGGGAAGAATAGATGTGCGTGCGAGGAGATATGGCTGATTATGTGACGTTGGGAGTGTAGTAGACTATTAAATAAAACGATAAATAGGTGTGTAGTCGATGCCAAAGATTAAACTCGGTAAAGCGTGATTCGATGTTCTAGTTTTAACAATATGTCACAAAGTTAAGCCAAACCAAAAATAAGTGTCATATTGGGTAGCAAATTTAAAAAGAATTAGTGTATAATGGGAAAAAGAAGAGGTAGGTAGGTGCATCTACATCAAGTGCGTGTCGGCAACGTTTATTTATTTTTAAAATCCCTAAGATGCAAATAGTGTAAAAAAAACTATGTAGCACAACTAGATTAAATATAATGGTTAATAAATTGAAGGCATGTTGTTATGAGATACGTACATCATAGTCACTTTCTAAATATTAAAAGTAAACACTTACATTCCTTCGTTACTTTTTTTTTTTATCTTTAATCTTAATCAAAGCCAAGTCTATAAAATGTTAACTTCATAATCAGTTCAAATATCGTTGCCCACATCAAACTATTTAAGAGGTTAAGTTGTGCATGGAGTAAATTGCAAAAATGGTCTTTGTGGTTTGGCCAAATTGCAGATTTGGTCCGTCAAATTTCGAAATTGCAAAAAACGTCATTCTTTTGAAGGTTTGGTTCCACTTTTAATTTTTGGTCGACTTGAAATGACTAAAATACCCCTCTGCAATTTGGTCAAACCATAAGGATCATTTTTGCAATAATAAAAAAAATATTTAAAAATTAAAAAAAAAATCTGTAAGAATTTTTTTTATAATTTCGGTTTCAGTTTACGAGCAATAATAAAAAAAATTATTATTTTTATTTCGGTTTCATTTTACGAGCAATAATTAATTTTTTTTAATTTCAGTTTCAATTTACGAGCAATAATAAAAAAAAAATTAAAAATTTAAATTTTTTTATGTCAGTTTCAGTTTACGAGCAATAAGAAAAAGAATTAAAAAAAATTATATTTTTTTATTTCGGTTTCAGTTTACGAGCAATAATAAAAAAAATATTTAATTTTTAATTTTTTTTAATCATTACTCGTAAACTGAAACCGAAATTAAAAAAAAATTAAATTATTTTTTTATTATTGCTCGTAAACTGAAACCGGTATAAAAAATTAAAATTTCATTTTTATTATTGCTCGTAAACTGAAACCGAAGTAAATAAAAATTTTAAAATTTTTAGTTTTTTTTCTTTTATTGCTCGTAAACTGAAACCGAAATAAAAAAAATTACAAGTTTTTAATTTTTTTTTAATTATTGCTCTTAAACTTAAACCGAAATAAAAATAATAATTTTTAATTTTTTTTTAGAGAAAAATGCAAATATGCTCCCTGTGGTTTGCAAAAATTGCAGACTTACTCCCCAACTTCATGAAAGTGCAGGCGGCCTCCCCAGATTGAAACTTCCATTGCACTCGTGCTCCCTGACAGGGACCATTTCTGCACAAAAGTAAAACAAAAGTGTTGCAGAAATGGTCCCTGTCAGGGAGCACGAGTGCAATGGAATTTCAAATGGTAGGCTGCCTCACTTCTGAATTGGTGGGGGGAGTAATTCTGCAATCTTGCAAACCACAGGGAGTAAATCTGCATTTTTTTTTTATTGCTCGTAAACTAAAACTTAAATAAAAAAATTTTAAAAAAATTCTTACAGATTTTTTTTAAAATTTTTAATTTTTTTTTATTATTGCAAAAATGGTCCTTGTGGGTTGGACAAATTGCAGAGGGGTATTTTAGTCATTTCAAGTCGACCAAAGACCAAAAGTTGAACCAAACCTCAAAAATAAGGACTTTTTTTGCAATTTTGAATTTTGACGGACCAAATCTGCAATTTGGCCAAACCACAAAGACATATTTTGCATATTTGTATTTACTACTTGTGCATGTCAGTCTTTCCTCTTTGCAATACTGTCTCTTTCACTTTTCATATTATGTAGATCTTAATTAAGATCTTTTGAAAATAGTTATTATAATATATTTATATTTTTTGTAGAAAAAGTTTTTTTTAAAAGACACCAAAGACCCAAAGTCATAATATGTGAATGACTTGGAGACTAAACATTATTGATTTCAACTATACTTATATGTGAGATGGAGTTTATTGAAAAAAAAAGCTAGATATTACCCTTGTTTTAAGACATAATAACAACTTATTATCAAAGAGCTTTGGCTCAGTTGGTATAAACTTCCAAAAAATCTATAGTCAACGCGAGAGATTTTGTGAAAAATAGGTTAGGTTCAAATATTGACTTGTGTCTATTCCAATTAGTGCCTCGCTAGACCAGAAAAGTTTTAGAAAATATTCTTTATTGGGTGAATAATAGCTGATGAAAAAAAAATATAAAATCAGAATATCAATCTACACCTTACATAATGGTAACAACTTACTTTAAGCCAATAATACCCTATAAGTTCTAATAAACTAAAATGGTAAATGGGACTCAATTAATGTGTATTGATATTACGTTTAATCCTGCAAAAGACAAAGCAAAAAATCAGAGACGATATTTAACATTATGATATTTACTAATTGAGTCATCATAGTAAAAGATCCAAGTGTATTATTGAATGTAACATGAGACATTTTTTTACTAAGGATAGGTTATAAAGACCCATTTTAAAACATTATCTTGTCTTTTTGCGTTTTTTTATTTTTTTATTTTTTTTAATTTTTATAATTTTGTTTATATTATAAAAACTGAAACAGAAAGTGCGGAACAAAAATTATAAAATTTGGCAAATCAAAAGTATTAAACTGTCAAAAAGTACGGAGATAAAAAACTGTGTTGTACTATAAACAAGAGAGGACGAAAAGAATGTTTTGTATTTTTTAATACTTTTATTTGGGCCGGGTATCAATAGTAGTTACTACTCCCTCCGTCTCATTTTTATTGTCCACGTTTCTTTTTTGAGATGTCCCAATTTAATTGTCTACTACTAAATATAGATAGGGAAGTTTGATCAAGTTTACTATATTACCCTTGTTTGAAATTATTATTACAAACTTTAAAGAAGACTTTAATTAATTAGTTAAGGGTAAAACTGTCATTCTGTCAAAAAGTAAGAAAGAGAAAGCAGTAATAAATGCACTTTTCTTAAACTGTGTATTTTTTGTCGGGGACGGTAATTTTGGGACTGAGGGAGTACTTTTTATTATTGTCATATTGAAGACAGGTAGTTGCTTAGTTGGAATAGGACATGAGTGGTTAGCTAGATGACAGGTAATTGCTTACACGTGAATTCAGACAAAATGATTGTCATGGATCCCCCTACCATGTATTAGTTACTCATTATCCCTTCTTCATTCCACACATATCCCATTATTTGCACACCATCTCACTTGTGTTCTTTTAGCAATAGTCATGGCATTTGCAGGCACAACCCAAAAATGTATGGCTTGCGAAAAGACCGTGTATCTTGTCGACAAGCTCACTGCTGATAATCGCGTCTTCCATAAAGCTTGCTTTAGATGCCACCATTGCAAAGGCACCCTCAAGGTACTTTCTTTTAAAAAAAAAATAGATATTCGATCTAGTGGTTTAATGATGTTGCTAACTAATGGATGGATGGATTGTTTGCAGCTTAGTAACTATAACTCCTTTGAGGGAGTTCTGTATTGCAGACCACACTTTGATCAGCTTTTCAAGCAGACTGGCAGCTTAGACAAAAGCTTTGATGGTAATAATTAAGCCGCGTCTTCTATTGCTACTAATCTTCATTCTTCAATACCAATTCCACATCAAGTTCATCACCTGTTTAATCATATCTTTCAGGTACACCAAAGATTGTGAAGCCACCAAAAACCATTGATGGGGAGGTATGAATTTAGACTAAATCTAGATCTACTGCCAGATCTATTTTAATTGAGAAATGACATACTAATTAGCCCATGAATCATTTACAGAAGCCAATGGCTAATAAAGTGTCGAGTATGTTTGTGGGAACAAAAGATAAATGTTTGGGATGTAACAAGACTGCGTATCCAACGGAAAGGGTAAACTACAAAACTCGTCTTATAGTATTGTTTCTATGATTCATGAATAATGCTACTTAAAGCTGAAACATATGTGTTGTGGATGCAATATAGGTGACGGTAAACGGAAATGCGTACCACAGAAGCTGCTTTAAATGCATTCATGGTGGATGTACCATCAGCCCATCAAACTACATTGCACACGAAGGTCGTCTTTACTGCAGACACCATCACACCCAACTTATCAAAGAGAAGGGTAACTTGAGTCAGCTCGAGGGTGACCATTCTGCCCGAGCTTGAGAAGTGGCACCTTCATTATAACTTGTGAAAGGCGCCGATGACTATCTTGTAACCTTACCAATATATCTTGTGCTTTCATTTTAAGCTTGATAAAGAGATGGATGTCTGTTTTCTTATTTCCTAATCGACTATCTACATCTTTTTTGTTCTTTCGTTGTGACTGAATGAACTTTTGGAATTTACAAGATTGTTCTGCCTCTTATTATATGCAAGTTCCTATTAGTGCAAAATTCTTGAGCTACATCAGCTTACATCCTACAGTTTTCCGCATTTTATACATAATTTACTTGTAATTGTTGTTGTGTCTTTTGCTTCAAAGTTCTACCTAAAATCCATAAGAAACATAATTCTTCTTCCTGCAATGTTGACATATAAATTTCAATTTTCAAGACATTGTGCTTAGAAAAGCCAATGACATTGCTCGCATTCATGGTCTTGAACTCTTGATGAAGTAATGGCGGGTGAATTAGTAGAATTTCAAGAGGGTACAATAGGCATTGCTCTTAATTTGGAATCAACTAATGTTGGTGTTGTATTAATGGGTGATGGTTTACTGATACAAGAGGGGAGTTAAATTATACCTGTGAGTGAGGCCTATTTGGGTCGTGTTGTAAACGCCCTGGCTAAACCTATTGATGGTAGAGGTGAAATTGTATTTTCTCAATATAGGTTAATTGAATAGCCCGCTCCGGGGATATGGAGTGGTAACTTAAAAACAAGAAACTATCTGATAAACACAGTTCCATGCCAACCAGGATATCCCAAGCTAAACATAATACAAACACAGAGTGTACGGCATTAAGAAAAAGTTCATACTATTAGTATTACAGAATTATCTGTAAAGTTACAAACACGGCCCTTATAAGGGTGGTTCTACAATTGGCACATCGGCCAAAATTCAGAATGAGTTCTGAATAACCGTAAATCATTGCCTAAATAAATACCTGCAAATCAAAAAGGTGTTGATTTCACTATGATTTACCACTACTGAGGAAATTTGGGCTCGACAGCCACAGGCTTCCATGGGCTCTGTAACTCTTCACAATTTGGGAAATATGTGTTTGTGAGGCTCACTTCAGTTCTAGCCAGGACGTGCTTCCACGGTTTCATCTTCCATGAATTGTCTTTATTACCATAATATGGAAGATCTATAGATCAGTTTCCAATCATGCATAGACCTAGATAAGATACAATGTCTAATCTGTCTTCTTTAAAGGATACAACAAATATGAACAAATAAAAAAAGCAAATGTTGCAGACATATTGAAACTGAACATACAGGGAAGGAATTAACTTATTCATCTAGACAACAGGACATATATCTACGGGGCTGAGCATTGCAAAGGTGGCACGGATCTAATTCAGATCCGTATGTAACCTTTTTTAAAACAAAGATCCGTATGTAACCACTCTAAGCAACGATCATCAAAAACTACAAAGGTTGCATTGCATCTAACAAGCATCCATCAACTGCGATATGCTTCAAGTCTATAATGTGATTATCACGAAGAAACCCAAATCCAAATGTTCCATCACCATACTGCCAAATCCTTCCCTCCACTTGATAAGGATTCACAGTAGTCGGCCCTGCCAATCCTGGTAACACAAGATCATAACTTGAATTGATGTAAAGGATCCGTGACACAGCTTCCATCTCTAGATGTCCAGGTGGTAGAAGATGTTCACGAGTATCATATATTGATTCTTCTTCAGAAGAAAATGGTGACTCAAAAAATGTGGTGTTTGAGGTCCAAAATACAGGCGCGTAACTGGAGAAAGGTTTGCAAGAATCCCCAATTTTTCGACATGCAATGCCACCAATGTCATCGTAAACCACAAGATAGAAGTCCAAATTTGCATCCTCACAAATCCCCTGCAGATATAAACCATCTTCACAGACCAAACCAAAAAACTATTCTGAAGTTCAAGGAGGTGTTTTGCATGGCATCTTCAAATGAATATGCAATATGAAATAATCATAATGAAAGGGTGCGTTTAGTTTGAGAGAGTTTCTTGATTTTTTATTTGCAGATTTGTAAAAAGAAAAAGAGGAGTTAATTTTCCACAAAACATAGAAAACGCGTCCATATGATATTGTTTTCTATTCTCAAGAAAACAAGGGGGTTACAAGGGAAACAAGAAAAACATAAAAGTTGTGTTTTGTAGTTTCCCTTGTTAAAGTAGGAAATGCAAATTTTCTGTTTTGTAGAGAATTTGATGGGAAATATTTGATTCGAACGCAATCTCTATTTTCCTTGTTTTGTACAAACATTTTGTAGAAAACAAGGGTGCTTTCTTTTAACTAAACGCACCCTAAATATTTAGGGTATTACATACGAAATGGCCACTAAAAATATCACATAAACAGAATTTTCGGTTGCAGCTACACATAAAGTGGTTATTTGGGGGCCAGTTACTCAGAACTATACCCAAATCATTACCTACAACTTTAAAATGCAATAATCAAATAATCACTTGCCATCACCCTAGAAGTTCAAGATGGTGTTTTGAATTTTGGAAAATGATTATGTGATAAGCAATAATCAGAAGAATGTGATAACCAACTTTATGCATATTCTGATTATTGAAGGATTTACATGTAATATAACCACTAACTAATCAGATATTCAGAATAGGTTTTGTCACAACTACAACCCTCAAATCAATCAGATAACCAGACTTTATACCACAAAACTGATCATCTAATACTTCAAAACGTAATAATCATATAATCACCATCAAATTGCAACAATTCACAAATTATATACCAAACGATCATAACCAATTACCTTCCAAAGACCCTGCAACGGCCTCAAACTTGTAGGACTATAATTAACAATCTTAACAAAATGCTCCGCCTCCCATTTCTTATTCCCATTCCTTTCCTTCTCCCTCCTCCTCTGCCTCCTCGCCGATGGACTCGTCCTATTCGCAAAATACTGATAAATCTCCGACGTTATCCTATCCGGTGGCGACCCACTTTCCAACCCAACCAACTCATCATTCCCCACATTCCCATTCCCACCAAATCCAACTCTTTCCTCAATCACAATATGAAACTGCCCCATATGATTCACATCAACCGAAACCAACTCATCATTATTATTAGACCTTATCAACTCACTAATTGCATTCGCATTCAAATCCGCCTGAATCTTCTTACCCATTTCAAGAAAATTAACAATCTCCCCTTTGGGCGAAATACCCATGTATAAAAAAGGCTCCTTTACAACATCATAGGCCCCGCCTTTAGACGGCGAAACCTTAAAACCAGTAATAAAACTCTCCCCCCATTCAAAAAACAACAAACCAGGAACCTTACTAAAACCAGAATCATGGGATGTTCTTGTCTGTGTCTGATTACTACTAGTACTTAATCTCCAAAACCCAATAAGATTCTCATACTCAATTAATGTTTTGTAAAGATATTTAAATGTAATGTTACCATTACCCCATTTTGTGATATGGGTTTTGGACCCAAATCTACGGTGACATAATGAAAACCATAACTTGGAGTCTGATCTGCAAAGGGCTAAAAAGCGTTTGGAAGTTGATGCAAATGATGAGATTTCTGATGGGGTTAGGAATGATAGGATTGAAAGCTGCACGTCTTCTGGGAAATCTGTGAATTCGAGGGTGGTGCTCGTCAGATTTGTCATTTTTCTTGGTTTGTGATTTTGGATTATTTTTTTTCAGGGAAAAATTTGGATTACAATTCTGTTTTGATTAAGAAATGTAAGAGGAGATTGAAATGAAACAGATGTACGG
>BQNB010117528.1:0-10146 GCA_026074375.1 Tanacetum coccineum
GGTATCAAATCGATGTCAAATACACGACCCTCGATTTCTAGTTTGCAACCCTTAATAACCTTATCAATCTCTACTAGCTCCCCACTAGCTATCTCAATCTCATATCTAAAACCTAAGTCACTTGGCTCTAAGCCTAACAGAGGTATAAAAGTAGTGGAAACAAAACTATAATCGACACCAGAGTCAAATAAGGTAGTGGCAAAATGATTGTTCAAAGTAAACATACCCTTCATAATGTTCGGATCCTGGCGAGCTTCCTCTGCTCCTAACATGAATGCCCTACCCCTAGCCTGGTTCCCTTGGTTTCCACGACCTTGACCCTTGTTATAAGCAGCAACTTAATTTAGACGATTTTCTTCCGGTCCTTGTGCCCTATTCAATCTAGGACAAGCTGACCTGACATGGTCGGTAATACCACACTCATAACATGCCCTAACAGTTGGGTTCCTAGCATTGACAAGATTCACATTCCTTGGCACACCTCTATAATCCTTTGCCAAATGACAAAGGCGGTTATAGTTGAAGCATGTGTGACAAGGCCCTCCGGGTGCATGGTAGGAGTTACAGGTGGTACACTTGGGCCAAGTACCCGTATTCTCTCTTTCTATAGGGTTTATAGTAGTAGCAAAAGCCTTTCCATTCCTTGTCCTCTTATTATCATCCCTACCACTCCTGTCCTTGATAGGTTCCCTCGCATTTCCTTTTTTCTCAACCTTCTTAATTGATCCATTTTTCATAGCCTCATCGGTCAGTGCACCAGAAATCTGTATAGCCTTCTGTATATTCTTTGGCTCCGTTGCTGCCACCATCTTACGGATTTGTGGAACAAGGCCATACATATACCTCTCAATCATCCTACTCTCTGGAGTTACCAAATGTGGAACTAACCTAGCCAACTCATGAAACCTATCAGTATACGCAGCATGGCCAGCCCCGACCATGGCGTGATTCCACAACTCAGATTCCAACTTTTGCATCTCATTATTAGGACAAAACTCTTGTGTCATTATAAACTTAAAGTCATTCTATGACATACTAACAGCAACTTTCCGGCTTAACGTGTGGATCTAAGAGTTCCACCACGTTAAAGCCTTACCCACAAATGAACCAACAGTGTATTTCACTTTTTGGTCAACACTACAACCACTCATATCATGCACAGGCTCCATTTTCTCAATCCAATGAGTAAGAACAACAGTACCTCCCTTACCATCATATTCCTTAGGGTTACAAGCTAAGAACTCCTTATATGAACAACCTACTCGGTAGCCATTTACTATCATATTCCTAACGTTCTCTTGAACGTTCTCATTAACCATATTACCATTCTGATTTCCAACATTTCCTTGGTTACTAACCTGAGCTAGCATGGCGGGTAAGAGGTTCTGCAATTGTTGGGCAATGATCGTCGAGAAGTCGGGTGCTCCCCTATTGACTCCCTCTACATTCCCATTGACTCCCTCTACACCCCTATTAGCTCCCAAACCCTGGTCATTTCCTTGACCATTCAAATCATCAACACGCTTATCATTACCTTCCTTGGGTCTTCTACCCCTTCCACCTCTACCAACCCGTACACCTGTTCCCCCTCCTAATGATTCAACAGCAGGCCGGCCAGTACTTCGGGTCCTCATCCTTGGCGGCATTATCTATACGAGAGAGAACATGGGAAATGTTAGGTAGGTAGGAAGACTCGCATATATATAGAATATCTTACTATATATACATATATACGCATAACACCATCCTACGGTGTCAACATCGATTTGTGTGAACAACATTACTAAGTATGAGTGAGTTGTGATACGCTTATAACTACGTTGGCCACCATACTTATATTCTCATCCTTTCCCAGTCATATTTAATATAGAGCTCACACATTTCAATGACTGACATAACTAAATCACCAAACTGGGAACACACAAAAGCAACAAAAGCGGAACACCGCACACATAGATCCTATATGCAACTAAACAACGGATCTTAAGTTATAGTCTAGGCCAATCCACCTAGTTCTCTATAACCTTGGCTCTAATTACCAATCTGTCACACCCCGACAATGGCGGAAATTCAGGAATGCAACATAATGATCAATCGTAACACAAGATACAAAATAGAGAAAACTACAATGCATAAACTTCAAATGCTATGAAGACCATTAACCTCGAACAACCACGAGTGATGTCCCAAATCGCAACTAAAATTCACAATCTCTTACAATTATTCAAATGCCCTCACAAGGGTCCATAATCCAAACTTAATCCAAAACATCCAAATACTAGAATCAAACAACAAGCAAGCAAGACTTCACATGAAATTTCCCTCAGGATTAACATCCAGAAGTCTGCTAACCAATCACCAAAATATTCATAATTCACATTCACCAGAAAATGATACTCAAAAAACTTCAACAATAAAGTGGTGAGCTCATCTGTTTGACTAAACCCAACAGTTTGTGCCAATATTATCAAACATTGGAGCAATAAATAGTGTTATATGACAGTGAATATATGCAAACAACCTTAGCATCACCGCTAATCAATAACCATATGTCACTTATGCACCTAAAGGGCCTACTAGCTAGAGCACTAAAATTAGAGCAGGACCACAGACAAACCTGGGTAGGCGTACCCATTCGCTCTAATAATCACACAAATACTGGGTAGGCGTTCCCATCCGCTACAAACAATCATACAACACATAATATTCACAAAGTAGTCATAAGCACATATCTTGTCCCAAAAACAAAACAATATTTCGCACAGATCAATTCAAAAATTTTCAAAACATATTTGAGTATCATTTTCCCCTAACAGAAAAGACAATAAAAATGGGGCTACGAGAACTCACCTCAAGCAAGTCCTTAGCAACCAAATCTCAATCACACAAGCAAATGCAACGATGCCCGCACACGACCTAGTCCAGTTAATGTCCCAATTTAATCATCCAATTCCAAAACAATTTCACGTTTGATGCATAGAGTTTAGACATGTTGTACAATTACCCAGAACAATTTAGTGGTGTGATGGTTGACGACATATCCCAACAATCATATCAATCCCATTACTCGATAATACATACTTATACTATTTAGAGAAAATAGATAAGTAATATAAATAAATATTTATAATTAATAATTATAAATATATCTCGACAAGTATATTCGGTAACCTTAGTCACTTTAAAATAATCATAATACAGTTGGAAATGAAACGTTTACTCATAATAAACATATTAGAGAAGTTTCGAGAAAAAAAATACATTTTTCGTCTTTTAGTGAATTTATTAAATAAATAAAATAATTATATAATATTTTATTATTTAAAATCAAAAATCATGTTTTTAGGAAAATTTCTAAGTATAAACTTTTTACGAAATTTCGACATGACCTATACGCTCTTACAACGTTTTCCAAGGTTTCAAACCTTATTTTCAACACTTTTCAAAAATTCGACACTTTTCGACAAAAACACTAACTTATACTCTAAAAGAACAATGAATAAAACAGAACTTTGATTACTATTAATCTGCTAGGTTACAGAATACTAACTATGAATATTTGTGAAACTTGTATATCTAACTAGTGCCATAGGGTTCCTTTTATATACCAAGGAAACCCTAATGGGCTTACAAACCATGTGAAGAGATAATGCATATCTATTCCTAATATAACTCATGCATATCTCCTAACAGTACTAACTAATAAATGCTAGCAGTACCAACTTACTACTAAAAGTACTAACTCTACTACCAGTACTAACAGATGTACTAGCAGTACTAACTAACTATCACAAACAGTACTAAGTCAGGAAAACATAATTCCCAACAATCCTCCCCTAAACATGATGTTCACTTGTTAACCTTCATGTTTCTTTAGTTTAAGCTTCTTGATCACTTGGAGGATGTATCCAAACACATAGCTAATCTTTAATCTGCTCTTTGATGAACTTGAACTCTTTTGTGACATTGTAATATTTAACATTCATTTGCTTCTAGTCTTTGTCATCTTTACAGCATCTCAACAACTCAACAACACAGCAACACCAACTAAGTTGGCCTTGTAGTTTTTGGCAAACTACCAGCCATAAACGGATTTGATGTTTCTTTACCAGTAGCCGTTTGCTCTAGAATAGCCAATGCTTTATTGAAATAACATGGTGCATTGATAACCATATAGTTTTGGGCAAACTAACAACCATCAACGGATTTGAGAAGTCTTTACCAAAATTCATTTGCTTTGGACTAGACAACTCTTTACTATGAAGCATGATGAGTTAGGAACCATATAGTTTTTGGAAAACTATCAGCCATTAACGAATTTGAGAAGTCTTTACCAGAAGCCGTTTGCTCTGGACTAGCCAGTTCTTGATGTCTGTTAGACATGGTGAACTGAAGACCATTTGTTGTGTGGTTATAAAACCAACACTTAAAGATCCTTCTTACTTCCATCATAGCTTCCAGATTCATCAATCTGCTTTTGAATAAATCTAAGCAGATCATAAGCACTATCACTTACAGTCTCAACTACCAACTTCAAATACATCATCTTCTCAATTGTTTCTTTTGTGAGTGGATACTTCCTCTCTGCAAGTATATGAATCTCAGTACCATCTTCTAGTATCAAAGTATGAACCCCACAATTCTTATAGAAATCCCAGTTCTTAAGATTCCATCTTTCTTGATTCTGCCAGAATTCATCTTCTGCATTTGCATCAAACATTGTCCTTAAATCTCCCCAAAGAACTAGATCAACACCTTCTGGAGTAGTTGTTTCAAACCTCCGCATCACCAGGTTATATAACTCCACAAGATCCAGCCTATCAAACCTTGTCACTATCTCAAAAAAGGTTTTAATCCATCTAGAGCTTCCATCAGATCTAAAGATCCTGTAATAGATGCCCTCTGCACCATGTCTGTCATAATGATAGAATTTTGATTCCCAGTTAATAATTGGAAATCTCTTCTCTAGGACTTTATAATCTACTATTCCTTCTTCATCTAGAACTATCTTCAGAAAAGTCTTTAGATACTCTTCTTCTTCAAGGTCAGAATATGTCTTCTTCCTGTTAGACATTCTTTTCATTCTTGGACTTCCTGTTTTCTTCTTTGAAGCATCACTATCAACATGTGTTTAAATCCTAGCCTTCTTTCTTGTTTTCATCTTTAATATTGTACCTGGTCTCTTCCTGGTACCCACCTCAACTTCTTCTTGCTTAACTTCCATTTTAGTACTGTTAGGTTCTTCAAGAACCTTCTCCTTCTTTGAAGTATCTTCACCAGCTGCCTGCTTATTCATCTTCTCTATCAATCTTTCATCTTCAGCAGAACCAATAGGAACAAAGTCTTGAATAGACTTTGCTTTTTCATACAAAACTTGAAGTTCATCAAACTTCTTGTTTCTTAGTTTACTGTATGTATATCTTCCCACATGCTTTAAGAAAGTTATCATCTAATTTCTTAACTAATTTTTAGTGAGAGGTTTGTTCCTGATAGCTACTGCTCTTTGCTCTGCAAGAAACTTCCTCTGAGCTGCAATAATGTCATGCAAAAAATTTAGCTCTTTTAATAACAGTGAATTGTTCCCTTTCTGCCTCTTGATGTCTTTCAGCTAAAAGTGTATCTGCATTCATCTTTGCTTGGATTTCATCAAATTCGCTAGCTAAGACAGCCTGAGTAGCTTCTTCAGCAGCAACCCTTTCTCTTTCTAACTCTACTTGCAATTCAGCATTCACCTATTTTGCATACTCTTTATCCATAGCCAATTGAGCTGCATCCAAGTCACTTTTCTTTAGCTTCTTTGCAGGAACATGCTCTTCTTCAAGAACACCTTTTCCTTTATCTTTAGGGTCTATTTTTGGAAGTGGCTTCAAAGTTAAAACTGATCTTGCAGGCCTATCAGATTCTTTAACTTCTTTAATAGCCACTCCTTTTAGCTTTGCCTTGCCATCCTTCATTTTTACCAGAGTTTCAGCAAGTGTTATATCTTCATTATAAAACACACTTGTTGTAGTAAGAGGAGTCATTGGAGTAGCAGTACTAACTTCTAGTCTTCTGGTTGTACTAATATTAACAGTACTAACTTCAGGCACAGCAGTACTAACTCCTATATTACCAGCAGCATTAACTTGTTCTTCATTGCTTCCTCCTTTTTCTAAAACCTCTATATCATGTGTCACATTTAGTTCCTCAGTCTCTTTGTTGTGCCTCCCCTCATTCACAGCTTCCTCTGTGTCAATATAGTCCATACCATCAGCATTAAGATTATTAAAGGCACTGCCATCTAAAGTTGGTCCTAGTTTGGCATTTTTCCTCCCCTGTTTGGATATAGACTCCTTCTTACCCAACTTTTTCTTCATGGATAAAATAGACACACTCCTTAACCATGCTCTGTGGTATGAGATGTTAGGCTTACACTTCTTATCCAGCTTCTTGATTCTAGTTTTCAGTTTAAGGATCTCTATAGCCTAAGCATCCTTAGAAGTCTCCAAAGCAAGAACCCTGTTTGACAAGTTAGTGTAAATAACAAATAACTCCTCTAGGTTTAAGCCACCTTCAGCTCTTTCAGATGTGTGACCACCTGAAAGAGGACTATCATAGGGTAACTGAACCTGATCCCCATCATTCCTACCAGAGCCCTCTAAGGTCTTCCTAGAGTTTTGGGTGTTTTCTGGTCTAGAAGATGATTCAGTAACATAGGTTTGATCGCCTACACTAGGTTGAGTAGGAGAGGGTGTTGGTTGGGGTTCAGTGTGTGTTCCTGAACCTTCACCCTCTTCTACTGCTGCAGGTACTAACATAGTAGAAAACAAAGGTGTCACATGTCCTAAAAAGTGGAGTCCTCTTCTTGTCATATTAGTAAAAACCTTTTTGGAAAGGACTGGTATTGGAAGATTATCCAAAGGGGCAGGTATGTTTTGAAGCTGATTATTTAAAAACACTTGAACAAACCTTGGATACATAAGAAATTTCTTTTTAGCCTCCAAGTTCCTATTTATACCATCAAAAATCATTTTAGAAAAGTTAAATGTTCTATCAGTAGCTAAGTAAATCACTACTGATGCAACATTAGTGGGAAATTGATCCCAAGAAGTACTTTTTGAGTTAAGACAGTGAATGATGGTATGAATAAGGTACTTCCATTATGGAGAGAAGAGGGCTTTTTGAAAAGTAAGAGTGATAAGATCCCCCTCATACCCTATTAATGGAAGGTTTTCATAAATGTTTGCAACTGTGAGACAATCAATCCCATTATCATCATTAAATAGAAGATCTCATCTAATTGATGATTCTGAAATCAATACAGTCTGTCCACTAATAGTGGCTTTGATTTGACTGGCATTATTGACTGTTTGGGACACTGCTGAGTTCCAAAACTATTCAATAAGGGAAGTAGAGACATTAGGACTTACAGTGAGAGCATAGAAAATCAAGCTTCACGATAGAAAGTCCATAATCTCATGAAACTAGGCATTTCCTTCAGTCTTTTCTTAATACGCAACCATGTTATGCTTGGGGAAAGATTCAAGAGCAGCCATTGTTGTTAATTTTGAGTAATTAGGATTGTCGTCAATTAGAGGGATTAGGGTTTATGAATTGAGAGCTTGAGAGAGAGATTAGGTGAATGAATCGTGTAATTTGGAATGGTTTATATAGGGTGAGCAAACCCAATGGTGAAGAAACTGTTACAATTTACACTTTAGACCCCTAATAGTATCTTCTCTAACGGTAACCCAGCGGTACTAACTTTTGCCTGGCAGTACTAAGTTTTGGCCTGGCAGTACTAACTTTTTGGCTACCAGTATTAACCAAAACTGGCAGCACAAACCAACTCAGTACCATATGTAGCCCTCAATCCTCATTCCATAGAACATAATGAACCCCAAATAATCATCATATCATCTAAAATCCATCTGCTAACTGAGAATCATTTTACAAGCTAGACTATAAATTAACCTGCCATCTTGCCTCCCCTAAATTAATGCAGCTATAGGTTAAGCATTCAAATGTTAACAATTAAGAAATTAAACCTGCTAACATCAAAAGCTTTGGTTAAAAGATCAGCCACATTGTCATCAGTGTGAATCTTAAGCACATGGATAAGCTTTTTCTCATAAGCATCCCTAATGAAGTGGTGCCTAATCTCAATATGCTTTGTTTTGGAATGAAACACTGGATTCTTCACAATACAGACTGTGCTTTCATTATTAATGTAGATCTTTGTGTTTATAAAATTGAACTCATAGTCTAACAATTGATTCTGAATCTATAATACTTGCCCATAGCAGTTGGCAGCAGCAACATACTCTGCCTCTGTAGTAGAAGTAGCCACAATTGTTTGCTTCTTGCACTGCCATGAGATAAGTCTCCTGCCAAGAAATTGACAACCTTTTGTTATGGATTTCCTGTCAAGATTTGCTTTAGCATAGTCACTATCAGAATAGGCTTCCAAGTCAAATTATGACTCTCTGGGATACCAAAGGTCCAGTTTAGGTTTACCTTTGAGGTACCTAAAGATCCTCTTCACAACATGAAGATGTGAGGTCTTTGAAGTTACCTGAAACCTAGAACAAGCACAGACTGCAAACATAATATCAGGCCTAGAAGCAGTCAAGTACATTAAAGAGCCAATAATGGATCTATAAAGATGTACATCCACATCAGCAGCTTCTTTATCCTGGATCAAGGGTTTTTGGGTCTCAATTAGAGTACTGGCAGTCTTTACACTAGCAAAATCAAACTTCTTCAGGATCTCTGCAACATACTTATCCTGACTTATAAAAATACCATCTTCTTTCTGCTTGACATGATATCATTCTTGTTCTTCTTGATGAAAAGAGTCTTGTTAATGGTTCCTCTTCTGTATCCACTCTTCAACAAGAAGGTAGATAAAGTAGCATACCAGGCTTTGGGAGCTTGGTGTAAACCATACAGAGCTTTCACAACCTTAAAGACCTTCTTAGGGAACTTAGGATCTACAAAACCTGGAGGTTGAGACATATACACTTCCTCATCAATTGTGCCATACAAGAAGGCACTCTTCACATCCATCTGATAAACTATGAATCCCATATAAGAAGCAAAGGCCAAAAAGATCCCAATGGCTTCAATCCTAGCCACAGGAGCAAAAACCTCATCATAGTCTATCCCCTCCTCTTATCTATATCCCTGGGCAACCAATCTTGCCTTATTTCTAACTATAACACCTCTTTTATCCTTCTTATTCCTGTAAACCCATTTTGTCCCAATTGCCTTCTTCCCAAAAGGCAAGTCAACCAGAATCCAAACTTTCTGAATCTTGAATTGCAGAAGCTCTTCCTGCATGGCATCAACCCAACTTTCATCTTCAAGAGCTTGAGATATCTTCTTAGGTTCAATCTGAGAAAGGAAGCAAGCAAATAAATAGTGCTGTAAATCCTTGTTATTATTTCTTCTCTGCTTTTGAATATAGCTAACAAAAGCATGAGCTCCAGAACTTTTGTATACTTTGCTCCTTGTCTGAACTGCTAAGGTTGGATCTCCATGAATTTAAGTTGTAGGATGAATGGAGTGTATCCTTGATGTGGGAATAGGACTAACATTCACAATGGTTTCTAAATTAGTGAAGTCAGCCATTGCACCCTCATCATCATAAGATGCATTGGTAAAAATCTCATCACTTGGATTGTCATAAATATCCTCAAGAGCAGGTATTTGAGAATCATCTTGGTCATTGTTGTTTAGATCAGGTCCACCAGCACTAAAAGTATTTGAAGGACTGGCAGTACTAATTGGTGTGCTAACAGTATTAATTGTGTTAGTACTGGTAGCTCTAGCAGCTCCTGCTTGAAGAAGCAAATCCTCAGTACATTGAGCAAACTTCTTTCTAAAAGCTTCAGCTACATCATTAGCCTCCTTTTCTTATCTTTTAAGCCTTTCAAGCTCCTCTAAAAAGGCTTGATCCTCCTAATCTTTTGGCTCCTTATTTGTCTTTGGATCAGTATCCCCATTGGGCTTTTCATCTCCATTCTTTGCTTCTGAGCTCTTGATTGTTGAAGTATAAGAAGACCATACTGGCAGTACAAAGTATTCTTAAGCAGGTTCAATTTCCATTTCAGAGTTTCCTGCATTAATATTTTCTTGTGTACCTGCACTATGATTAGCTTCTTT
>BQNB010117529.1:0-21157 GCA_026074375.1 Tanacetum coccineum
AAACTCTGATATTTTGCTATGGCATCGAATGAAATCTTGTCTTAAACGTCCATTTATGGTCGTTTCCTATATCTTGATTATTGCACATGGACGTAGCACCCCATTGTTAACATTCCGCTGCTACCTGATTTTGGGGGTGTTACACAAGATTGGTTCCAAACATGGCCAATGGGCATATATCAGTCAGATTTAGATGTTGCGGGTTGAACATCTATATAGGGCACATTAATTGCCTGAAATTAATTGGCACATATACATTATTGTAGATTCAGTGTCATGAGCTTAGTGTAGTCGTAATTATATTTTGTGATTTTGTATGCGTTACATTATTACACACATTGAAATCTTGCGGTCCCACATTTATATTAACATAAACCTATGAACTCACCAAATTTATGTTGACACTTTTAAGCATGTATTTCTTAAGTGAATAAGCTGCATAACGTTCTTGATGTGCATTGGACTCTAAACTTTTCAAGAATACATTCATGGATTTCTTTATGTATACAAGCTATCATACCACGTTGTACTCATTTAAGTCTTTTATTTTGATGCAAATTATCGGGACAAAAGTTATAACTTATTTGTTTAAATCAAATCAACGAGGTTACCTTTCAAACGACTCATTTAAAGGTCGTTTTCTTATATCTTGTGCTATTGTATTATGATGTAATGCCCCTGGTAACTGTGATAACCGGTGATTTTCCTAGGTCATAGTATCCCAAAATACTATGACTTCATATTTTCATAATACTATATCCTTGAATTTCTAGAGCTCAGATCGAATTTTAACTTCTGTTGACTGTTACTGTACGTAAACGGTTACGGTTTAATCGACCATCAACCAAAAATTTTATACTATGATAAATCTTTTTGTTCCAAATTTCTATTTTTCTAAACGTTTATGATCACATTTCATCGCTTAGTGGGAAATTCTTCCCGCGCACAACGAAAAACGTCACACAACGCGTACCGTCATGACAATAAGTTAAATTATGTCTAATTATCCTAGATAATTTTAATAAAACTTATATTTTTATAAGTTATTTCATATTTCTTGAAAACGTTTGCATAAAACGTGAATTTACGGGTTACGTTTAGAATTAACGAAAACATAAAACTACACGAAATTTAAATCGTTTCCAAATACAAAAAAAGAAAACACGATAACTTTAAATCAATTTCTTTTAACATTTTAAGGTATCCAAACATAATTATATCATATTTTTAATTTCGAGAACTCTCGGGTCACGATAATTTACCAACTAAACTCGATATACATCCTGACACAAGACAAAGAAACCAAAATAGGATTCCTTGTTGCTTTTGGACCCCATGACCAGACCACCAAGGGACATAGGAGCAAGAATATGGGAGCTCCTATGGTCCTTGCTTTTGTCATGATATCATTTCAAAAACACACACACATTCTTTCACAAACAAATAAAAAAAGAAAATTCTCTCTTCTTCTTCTCTCTTGAAACCGGACGAACACAATAAGCATAACAACCCATACATTTTTTCCACTTTTATCAAGAACAAGGAAGCTCAAATACATACGGGTTGAATTCTAGTAGGCGTGGGTTAATAAAAACAACATTTGGATTGTGTGTTCAAGCTTAAATCCTCTCTTAGAAACCCTCATTTGTAAGTCTCAATATTCTTAAAATTCTTGTACTTTTATGCTTATAACCTTGCTAAAACACTTGTTGTACAATGCGTTTCTAAAAATCTAGACTATAAAAGTTTACAAAATAACTAAAAGGGGTGCGTTTGGATCGGAAATTTAAACAAAGAAAAACAAGAAAAGTATCCTCGTGTCGTAGTAGTCATTTTGGTATATTAGAAATAAATTTCGAGTATGGCTTTGCTTATTTTTGGACATTCGGCTTATATAATAAGCCCTCAAAAGCTTATTTGGGCTTATCTTGGTCTCGACCCAAAAAGGAAACCAAAGCGTGATTTTTGTATTTTGGCTATTTAAGTTTCGGCTTATTCCATTTGCTTATTTGTGGCTTATTTTTGAACATATGAAATTTCTAGCTTATTAGCTTATTTCCTAGCTTATTCATAGTTTTTAGGCCACTTGGGTTCACGGCCCAATAAGACAAAATAAGCCGCAACTTATTTTGGGGCTTATTGGTCTCGGCTTATATTTTTGACTTATATCTTAGCTTATTTTTGACACTAAAGTGTTTATTTGCTTAATCGATAGCTTATTGGGCTCGTTATCGGGCTATTGTATTTTAGAATATTTGTTTGGGCTTAATGGGCCGAAAAGCCCAATAAGGTTCATATAACTTTTAGTTATGTACAATCGGGCTAAACATGGACTATATACTTGTAAAACTATTAAAGGACTATAAGGCCCCATAACTATTGGACTAAACTTGGTTTTAGTAATGGGCGAACGGAATAAACAAATGGGCTAAGTTATAATTAGTGAAAGTTGGGCTAATATTGGACTTATGGCCCAATAAGTGAAAATTAGTAAACCTAAACATTTAAGACGAGTTTCAATCGCTTCATACTTATAGAAATTTAGGGTAGTTTGAAATGTCATTTGGAAAACGAGTTTTGATAAAACGTAGGTTTTGACACTTTGTCGGGAATTGATTTTTGAGGAAAAATGTTGAAAATAAGGTTTAAAACCTTCTAAAATGTAACACCCCCAAATTGGGTCGCAGCGGAATATGGGTCATGGAAGCGTTACTTGATAGATCAATAACACAAGATATATATAAGAACGACATTAAAAAGAGTCGTAAAACTTATACATTGGATTTAAACAAATTGTTTGTTACAAAAACCCATAGCTTCACTTGTTCATTGTTCAAAAGATAAAGATTTTAGCACATAACAAGTATTTCCCCAAAATGTAATGCGACCAAATCTTTAATGCACATGACTTCCAAAATAACTACCACCAATGTATCCCTTGTCTTGTACCTCATTGATCTCTTGAGAAAACATGCTTTAAAACATCAACAATAATGTTGGTGAATTCATAGGTTTGTAAAATGTAAAATATAGGACCATAAGATTTCTCAAGTGTATGATAATGCAACATATACAAACATCACAAAAATGTAATTACGTTTCCCTAAGCTCATGAAACTGAAGCTCGACATAAATGAATTTCAATATAAATTGCCAACATTGCCCGTGATGATGTTCTAACCCGCAACATCCTAAATCCGACATGGTATACGTTCGTTTATCCAGTGATAGCTAATCACCCGAACGGGGATGTCAATCCCAAATAGATCTATTCATAACATTCACGCTCACATAGTAATTGACAGTTCATGATTGTGGGCTCAGAGGGTTATCGCTACTTAGGCAAACACGTAATCATAATGTAAAAATGTCCACTTGTGTCCAATTGTAAAATCATGCATGTTTCTCACCCCAAAACTTGTAAATCATTATAAATGTAAAACGTGGGGCTATGAACTCACCTCGAGTAAATGAATCAACAAAATATATCAAATGCGTGAAAAACGTCACGTATGTGTCCGAGTGCAACCTAATTAATTATAGGTCATATGAGTACTAAGTACTTTGAATAACTAATACCTTATATAATTCTATATAGCTACATCAACATCTAATTGTAATTGAGAAATAATAATTATAAAGTTAAAATGTTTATAAATATTACCTTAGTAAAAATGTCGTAACTTTCTCGTTTTAAGTCCGCTTCGTACGTTCTTTATGTCCACGCTTTCGTCTTATAAAGAAAGATATATCAAAATATTACATTTTAATATTTTTAACCCTCTGGTGAACAGTGATTTTTACTGTTCATGTACTTTATAAAATTATTTTTATAAATTTAATTAGCGTAATCTCGTAAAAGTCATATCTTATTCGTTTTAACTCCGATTTTAGTGATTCTTTCGAGCACGTCTTCGTAATTAAAAGTTCTATCTAACTAAAATATTTTCCAAAAAGTTTCTGAGATGAACAGTAATTTATTTTTATAAAATTATTTTTATAAAAGTATTTATTATCGTAAACATGAAAAATCCATAACTCCTTCGTTATTGATCAAATAATTATGATTCTTAATGTTTTGGAATCCTAAAAATATGTACTTTCTGTGAAAAATAATCATATATTTTTATCAGATGTGGAAAATAATAAGTTTTTATAAAATTGTTTTTATAAAAGCTTTTATTATCGTAAACTTGCAAATGGCGTATCTTCTTCGTTATAGCTCGGATTTTTGAGTTCTCTATATGCCTACGATCGTCATGACATGTAGTATTTTATAAAAACATAAATAAATATCTTATTTTCGAATTTTAAACAGAAAGTTTTGATCATTAGGCTTAAATGTTTATAAAACTTGTTTTTATAAGTTTTTAGTTTAGTGAATTTGCTACAAGTCTTCTACAACACTTTATCTCACAAGTCTTATATACTTTAGGTCCTTTAGTCCATCATTTGTCCAAGGATACAAGTCCTTTAGTCCATCATTTGTAATTTTAATAAGTAAATTTTAAACCATTAATTTATATACACTTTTTATAAATTATCCAACACTTGTATAATGCTTATATGACATGTTCTTAACATCAACATAACATATGACAAAGTATATCAAACCATGATCAAGAGTAAAAATCCATTTTACATGTTAATATGTTTCTTAGATGGTGATTTACTATATAAACATCGTATACACATAAAATCACAAATGTAAAGAGTGTAGGGGTTTTAGATGACCTTGGGATGAAGTATGATGAAGAGTAACAAGTTCTAAACCCTAATTTATAATCAAAACCCAAGCTTTCAAGACTATAAAACCCTAACTTCCAATGAAACCCTAATCTTGAACTTGTCTTGATTAACCCTTTTAAACACTAAACCAAGCCTTCAATAAACCTTAGAATACCTTAGATATGATGTTAGAATACTAGAATACTTGCTAATGAAAATTGTATGGATTATTTATGGGGGTTTGTGTTTGGTCGTGAGCTAGGGAGAGAGACCAAGAGAGATTTGTGAAGTTTTCTAGTGAAGGAAATGAATGTGTGTATTATCTACCAGTATGAGCCTTTATATATACCAAGAGCTTAGTCAAGTTGCTGGTTGAAAGACCAAGACTTAGAAGAAAACAAGGGGAGTGAATTAAGGAAGAAAAATGATCAAAACACTAGTCATGGCACTAAGTTTTAATGAGTTCTAAGTTGTACAAAATCTAGTTGGTAGTTTGTGTGATCTATATCCCCATGGGACTATATTTGTATCCGAAAATTAGGGGGGGACTAGGAAAGTCTTAGATATTTTATGGTGAATTTCTAGCATTACTTGAAGTATTAAGATGTATAGGTTAAGTGTAGAAGTAAATACTTGTAAAGTGTATGTTCTAGTTTGGTTCTTATATGTAAAATTCGGCTACAATGTTAACATAGGTGAAGTTTTATAAAACTTTAGGTATTGGGTATAATAATGGGTATTTGTTGAAGCGTAGATAAGTTTTAGTGGTTCCGTGAATACCTAGATGTATTTTATCGCGAAACGTAAACACTTTACGTAACCAATAAAAATAAAATGTGCAAAGTTAATAATTATTGTCCAAATAATTATCTAAAACTTTCTTGACGTAAACTTTTAATTGTTTGATGCCCGTTTACATTGAATGATAATTTTTAGCTTACGCGATTTAACTTAAGGATTAAAATTAAAAGTAAACCCGTACAAGACTAAAAATAAATAGTGAAATAAATAACGTCGTAAAATGACCTGAAAACACGGGGTGTTATACACACTGTTTGAATTTGACAATTTTCACGTATTGAATTCGGCGATTTATACGTGTTTGATTCTGGAGATTTATATGTGTCGAATTCGGCGATTTATACGTTTGGGTATACGGAGATTTATAAATGTGCAGTTTCGTCGATTTATACGTGTGTCAAAGTAGGCGATTTATATGTTTTTGGATTCAGTGATTTATACGTGTGTATATCCAGCGATTTATACATGTTTCAAATCCAGCGATTTATACGTGTTTCAAATCTAGCAATTTATACGAGTTTCAAATCTAATGATTTATATGTGGTTCCAATCCATCGATTTATACGTGTTTCCAATCTAGCGATTTATACGTATAGATTCCAGCGATTTATACATGGCTTCTCAAACGGTGATTTATACATTTTCTTAAGGCAATTGAATGGTCCAACATATGTGAGGTTTAACTTCCCCCGTTTGCCAAAACGTACCACCCCTTTCTAAGGTGAAACCTTAAGCATAACTCTATCTCCAACTTGAAATTCCATCGGCTTACGCTTTAAATCGGCGTAACTCTTTTGTCGATCATGAACGGCTTGAATCCTTTGTTTGATATGGATGATCTTCTCGGTTGTCTCTTGAACTTTTTCTAGACCGGTGAGTTAAACTTCTCCAACCTCAGCCCAAAAAACAAGTGAATGACACTTTTGACCGTAAAGTGCTTCAAATGGTGCAGCCTTGATGCTGCCGTGATAACTATTGTTATATGAAAACTCAACTAATGGAAAATGTTTAACCCAACCATTTCTAAAGTCGATCACACAAGCACGTAGCATATCCTCGAGAGTTTTAATAGTCCTCTCGCTTTGTCCATCGGTCTCTGGATGATATGTAGTACTCATAGCCAATATAGTACCCAAAGACTTCTGAAGTGACCTCTAGAAATTTGATGCAAATCTACCGTCACAGTCAGAAATGATTGAGACTGGTATTCCATGCCTCGTGACTACCTCCTTTAGGTACATTCTCGCTAATTTCTCCATGAGATCAGTTTCCCTCATCGGTAAGAAGAGTTCAAACTTAGTGATTCGGTCTACAATCACCCAGATGGTGTCATAACCTTGTGACGACTTAGGAAGCTTTGTGACAAAATCCATAGTGATATTATCCTACTTCCATTAAGGTATCTCGGGTTGCACCAACAAACCTGATGGCCTTTGGTGTTCAGCCTTGACCTTAGCACATGTCAAACATTTGCGAACATAGGTGGCGATGTCGGCCTTCATATTAGGCCACCAATATAGCTTCTTCATGCCCTGATACATCTTGTCGGAACCCGGATGGATAGAGTATTTTAACTTGTGGGACTCGTGCATGATCACAGTCCTTAAATCACCATAACATGGTAACCAACTCCTACCATTTAAGCATAGAGTTCTGTTGGCGCGGGGTTCCAACCTTTCCTTTGGTATATCCTTCCTGATCATACCTCTTACGTCTTCCTTTTTGAAGTTCTCTGGTTTTTGTGCCTCTATTTGAGCTTCTAGAATTTGTTTGGGGAGATTCAAACCAATAGTCATGACTAAGGCTCAAACCCGTAATGGCTTATTTCGTTCTTTTGGCTTAAGGCATCGGCCACTACGTTTTCTTTCCCCAGGTGATAACGTATTTCACAATCATAATCGCTGAGCAACTCTAACCAACGACGTTGCCTCATGTTTAACTCATTTTGATCAAGAATGTGTTGTAAAATCTTATGATCTGTGAACACCGTACACTTGGTTCGGTACAAATAGTGTCTCCATATTTTTAGAGCAAACACTACCGATCCATGTTCCAAATCATGAGTCGTATAATTTTTATCATGAATTTTCAATTGGCGTGATGCATAATCAATTACTTTCTCTCTTTGCATTAATACAACACCCAATCCCTTATGTGAAGCATCGCAATAAACCATAAAATCCTTGCTTCCTTCAGGTAGAGCCAGAATTGGTGCACTGCACAACTTCTTCTTTATTAACTGGAAGGCGGCTTCCTCCTTGTCACCCCAATCAAACTTAACTCCTTTCTGAGTAAGCTTGGTCATTGACTTGGCGATCTTCAAAAATCCTTCAATGAATCTTCGATAATACCCAGCAAGACCTAAAAATTGACGAATCTCCGTTGGTGTTTTAGGAGATGCCCAATCTTTTATGGATTCGATCTAGGCGGGATCCACGTGAATGCCTTGACTATTAATTATGTAGCCGAGAATTGTACCTTGGGAATCCAAAATTCACGAATTTTTATAAATTCTCGATAAATTCTATTTAGAGAATTTAGCGATACAACACCTCTTCTTAGCAACTCCAGAATTACCTTAATTTCTTCATGTTCCTTCTTGTTCTTTGAATAGATAAGGATATCATCAATAAAGACAATCACAAACTTATCCAAATATGGCTTGCACACCCGATTAATGAGATCCATAAATACCGTCGGTGCGTTCGTCATACCAAATGGCATAACTTGGAACTCATAATGACCATATCGAGTTCTGAATGCCGTCTTCGGAATATCTTCTTCACGTACCCGCAGCTGGTGATAACCTGATCGCAGGTCTATCTTAGAATAAACGATGGATCCTTGTAGTTAATCAAATAAATCGTCGATCCTTGGGAGTGGATAACGATTCTTCAATGTTAGCTTGTTTAGTTCTCGATAGTCGATGCACATTTGAAATGATCCATCCTTCTTCTTGACAAACAAGACTGAAGCTCCCCAAGGTGAGGAACCTGGCCTTATGAAGCCTTTGTCGGAAAGCTCCAGGAGTTGATCCGTCAATTCCTTCATTTTAGATGGAGCTAATCGGTAAGGGGCTCGTGCTACAGGTGCAGCACCAATCATTAGATCAATATGAAATTCCACCTGTCGAGTCAGTGGAAGACCCGACAAGTCCTCGGGAAATACTTTAGGAAAATCTTGAAAGATCGGTACGTCCTCAAGTCGCTTCCCCTCCGACTTGACTTCAGTCTTCTTTGTAGTAACATGTGTCAAAAATACCTGACACCCTTTTAGCATGTACCTTTTCATTTTAGTGTACGAGATGATGCTCAATCGAGTCTCGTTTCCCCGGTCGCTTCCGTCACCATGAACAATCAACATTTCATTTCCTCAGGGAATACAAACGATTTTCTCGGCACAAACAATGACAGCATGCTACTTCACCAACCAATCCATACCAATTATAACGTCGAAACTACCAAGTTTTATAGGCATTAAGTCAATGTTGAAAAGATGATTTAATAAGTTTAATGTACAACCCTGAATGATAGTGTTTATCCTAATTATTTTCCCTTCGGCTAGTTCCACATCGTAATAATAGTCTAATGTAGTTGGTGTGATATCAATTAAGGAGCTAAATGCAGTAGACACAAAACTCCTATCGGCACCAGTATCAAATAGGATAGAAGCATAGTGGTTGTTTAGAAGGAACGTACTCGTAATGACGTTAGAGTCTAGGTTTGTCCCTGCATTGCCCACCACATACACTTTTGCTAGAGCATTTTCATTCCCACCTTGATTACCACGGTTGTTGTTCTTCAGCTTTGGGCATTCTCTCTTAAAATGCCCATGAGCTTCGCACTCAAAGTAAGTAGCTTTCTGACCTGCCCTAGTGCCCCTTTGGTTGTTAGCAGTATTGGCATTTGTAGGACTCCTATAGTCACGGTCCAGATGGCCAACTCTGTTGCACTTGTGACATTTGGGAGCACACAGACCATCATGGTGATAGTTGCATTTAGAGCACAGTGGCTTAGATCTCCCATATGGCTTCTTCTCCCTAGGCCCAGTAGTGTAGGCTCTACCAGTGTTCTGCCTTTTGTTTTGTTGTTGTTGGTTCTGATTGTTCCTTGAAGTGTCCTCAAACTTCCTTTTATTCTTAGTCTGACATTTAGCAAAAGTACGGATCTTCTTATCCATCAGCTCAGTTGCAAACTCAACTGCATCCTGCATTGTCTTTGGTTTAGACGTCATTACACTCCCATGTATCATGTCAAGAAGACCACCTACATACCTTTCAATCTTATCAGACTCTTCGAGAAACATCCTCCTGCAAATCAAAGCTAACTCCTGAAAACGTAGTGTATAACTTGCCAAGTCAGTACCCTTCACCTTCAACTCCCAGATCTCCATCTCTAATTTCTTAATCTCATTTCGAGGGCAGTATTTAGCAGTTATCATTTTCATACGTATGTTTCAAGGCACGCAGTAAGTGACATCATGACCAACTGTCTTGACATGGGATTTCCACCATGTTAATGCAACACCATGCAAACTTAACTTAGTTCTCGACTGCACAGTTATTAATATTGAAGACAGTCTCCATTCTTTCAAACCATTGAGTTAGACCAACAACTCCTTCGTACCCTTGAAGTTCATGGGTTGACATTTAGAAAGTCAGTGTAAGTGCACTCATGAGTAGGGCGTACATGTCTTGTAATACCACTTCTAGAACCTTGGCTTACATCGCCATTGAGGTTATTATTTCTTTGAATTTGATGCTTAGCCAAAGCATCAGCCACACCTCGGGATATCAATACCCTAATAGCAACATCAGTCATTGGAGTGGTGGCAGTGGCAGTGGAGGGGGTGGTTCTGGTACTGGGTGCTTTCCTTGGTGGCATTTTCTTCAATTTACAAGAAAATATAATACACGTTAGATTTCATCAAGAAAAAGAAGTAATAGAAAAAAAATCAAACCTGAAATTTTGTGTGCTTAGATGTGTGAATGTTTATGTTATTAAGCAAGATTCTAGGCACATATGGTAGATAAGTTGTGAAGAGAAATCAAGTTAAAAGGTCAAAAAGGGTGATTATAAGGCGATTTTTGGTGAAAAAAATCGTATTTTTCTAGGTTGCGTTTTGACAAACTGGAAAAGTTCTTGTTGCGTTTTGACTTTTTCTTGTTGCGTTTTGATTTTCTTCTTGTTGCGTTTTGATTTTTTAGTTGCGTTTTGATTTTTTCTTGTTGCGTTTTGATCATTGGTTGCGTTTTGATCTTGGTTGCGTTTTGCCTAATTTGAAGACCTATATTGCGTTTTGACTAGGAGAAACTCTGCCCAAATCAAGACTTCATTGCGTTTTGTCTCCAAGATTCATTGCGTTTTGACCAAATTTCATTGCGTTTTGACCAAAATTCATTGCGTTTTGACCAAATTTCATTGCGTTTTGACCAAGATTCATTGCGTTTTGACCAAATTTCATTGCGTTTTGACCAAAATTCATTGCGTTTTGACCAAATTTCATTGCGTTTTGACCAAATTTCATTGCGTTTTGACCAAATTTCATTGCGTTTTGACCAAATTTCATTGCGTTTTGGTGTCACTGCGTTTTGGTGTCATTGCCTTTTGGTGTCATTGCGTTTTGGTGTCACTGCGTTTTGGTTAAAGATAGCACTGCGTTTTGTCTAGAAATCTTGTGTGAAGAAAAGGGTTTCAGTAAAACAGCCATAACTTTTGATCCGTAAGTCCGTTTCAGGCCCGTGACCTCTCAAATCGAAGAGAAAAATGAGACGGATTACGCTAGTATTCAGCATTTAGCTGGTTACGGATTTTTCGAGGCCCAAAACCCTCGTTTACTATGAGTTATTGACATTTTTCATTTTTTTGGAATTTGTGTTAGACTTGTTTTTGTTCTAGCTCACGGCCCATCTGTATTTTTAGGCCCGTTTCAGTTTGGTGAGCCTATTTAAACAAACAGCTCTTTAATCTTAGCCAGAAAATTATCTGTTTTTTTAGACACAATTTAAATCATTGGCCGCTGATTCCGAATCAAATCATTCACGGTTTTCTATTGATTTTGTAAAATCCCGTTAAATTTTTATCGGTTCTAATCATAGACTTGTAAAATCCCGTGAACGTCTATTGTATTCAAAACCACAACATCAATCACATCATATCCACTTAAGATCCAACAAAATTTTCACACTTCATAATTCACGTTAAAATGGAAACAAAGAATACTTCATCTTCGGGTTCAGTGTTAGAGGAACCAGAGATACAGAAACTGTAGATGCAAGCAAAGATTTTCAAAGAAAAAAATCATTGAACAATTTAAAATGCACTTAATATCAACCACTCCAACTTCTCGAAAAAAGAGTATATTGTATCAACAAGCTTTGCACAACTATTTGGTGATAGGTGTCAGAACCTTCAAGTTTCAGTTTATCTCAAACAATTGGTAATAACTTACGAAAACACTTCTCAATGAGAAAAACTAGTTCACGACGTGGTTCCAAATACCGCTATAAGTGTATCAAATACAGTTTTGAAAGGTTATTAACTCTGACTTGTTAAAGCTTTAGCCTCGCGATATTTATTCAAGATCTTTTTCATTCAGATCGAAGATGTAAGAGGAAACTTCAGAGATTACACTAAAATGACAGCTCAAAACATTTCAAGAAACAATCATCCAGAACATGAACTCCATTTGGCAATGTATAATAGAAAGAGCAAGTCTATGTAGCAAGAGCTTTAAGATGAGTTGAAAAAGTTAAGTGAAAGACAGTTGCAAATTCAACAGTGCAAGGTTTTAGAGGTTCAATAGGGTTACAAGTGCAGGAGAATGAAACAAGCATCTGTGGGATTGTATCAGTTGGTCTTGTTGAAGAGATTGTTGTGAAGAGTTGATGTTTTGTTTTGATGTTTGATGTTGTTTTTTTAATATGATTTGAATGATTTTGTTTTTTTTTGTTTTGAATTGATTGCTATTGACGAGATTGTGATTTATGAAGAGGATTTTTGATGAGTTGATTTTTGAAGAGATATTTGAAGAGATTTTGAGAGATTGATAAACATAAATTGGAAGCACATTACAGTTACATGGCAAAGATTCAGGAGGTCTCACCTGAAGAATCCGGTTCTACTAGTCAGCCATTGGAACAGGTACAAGACCATGATGAAAATGATGTGTTTACCAATGTGAGACGACATTCTGAGCAACCTGAATCCATTAACGACACATATGTTTTAGAGAAGGATGACTAGCTATGTTCAGTCCTGATTCATCAAATATATGTTACTAATGATAATCAGTTGATCAAAATGCGGACTGGTGTGTTGATGAGCGCTGCGCGCTTGCTAATTTAATTGCTATTTGACTCTGATACGGAGGAAAACAAAACAGTATTCAATGCAATTAAAGAAAGCAAACGCATCTTAACTCAAGAACTTAAGGAGATGCAAAATAACCTTGATGAGACTAGTAAGGCTCTGGGGGAGGCTACTAGTTGTCGGGATAGTTGTCTGATTGCACTTCAGACCAAAACAGATGAGCTTGAGAAGTTACACGGGCCCTTAATGACCGAAAACGAAGTGATTATAAAATACTTCAAACAAAGTTAAATTGAAACTCTAAAGGCTATTAGCTCGTAAAGACATTGACATACAAGAGTCGGGGGTTTAAAAACTTAAACCTATGAATTTCAGTTGTCAATCAGAAAACGATGAGCTAGCCAAAAGAGTCTTTAAACATAGGTCACATTTGAAAGGGGTCAACTCAAAGAGAAAGAGTATAGGTTATTCGGATTTTAAAGGTTAAGGAAGGAAAAGACATGTCTCGATGATTGAAATCTGACAAACAAATAAAGTTTTATAATGAATTCTTTATAAAACGCAATCAGTCAATTCAGACCTTCACATGTTTAGCACCCAATGCGCAAACGTATAAGGGTAGATCAACCTTTGCCTAAATCCACAAAGTACCTCAAGAGAGCTCAATCTGAAAAGCCTCGTTTGTTATGAGATTCCATATTGTTACTTCTGATCCTGCATACAGATTTTGCCACAATGGGGGCAAGAGACATGATGACTCTTGAAAAGGAGAGAGCAGTAGATCAAAAATTGGATATAAAGACAAAGTGAAACCATATGATTACACATATCAAAACAGTCTTTATGAAACTTTCAAACCACCATCCAAAACCTATCTTGATCAGTTGGAACGCGCTAAAGAAGTTAGGAAGACAATGTGGAGAAAAACGTTTAACAGAACAAAACCAAACATTGCTAAAAAAAGTTTAGTTCCTTTTCTTTTTTTTTTTTTTTTCTTTTTTTTTCTACCCGTTTCTAAATCCATTAGTAAAAGTAGACAAGTTTATAACGAAATGACAAACAACTTCAATCATTTTAGAACAATTTGTAAACAAACTTGGTCTAATCATACTAATAGTGCATTTCCTAACCCAACTGCTAAGAGTATGGAAGTTTTGATCAAAACCTTATTAATGCCTCTTTCAGACAAAACTATACTGGACAGTCATTGTTTTTTCATAATTAATAACGAGAAATGCATGAACAATTTGGGTAGTTATAATCCCTTAAAAAGGAGATTGGACAAAAACTTGAATCAGAAATAGGCTGATTTTCAAACATTATAGGATCTACTTCTCGAAGAGTGTGTGTTAAAGATGTTACATGTTGTATTTCGCATTCTCTATATGATTTAAATGCTAATACTGACTTACAACTGCTTGTATCTTCATAAAAGTCAAAGAATGTGAATGTCTTCTCTGCATTTAAAGCTGTCAAAACAAACTGAATATGTTAATAACGAAGTTCATAATAATTTGTTAAAAAGTTTTTCTAAACTTGAAAAATACTCGATTTCTCTTGAACTTGCTTTACAACAATGTAAAGAACAAATGAAAAACAACTCAGTTTGCAAAGAAAACGGATCTAATGTATTTCGAAAAGAACGTGAACAATATCATGAAATACAAGATTTGAAAGCTCAAATGCAAGACAAGAACATAGCAATAAGTGAGTTAAAGAAACTCATCGAGAACTGCAAGGGAAAGTCTGTGGAAACTCAGTTTGATAAACCATCTGTTGTTCGACAACCAAATGCTCAACGAATTCCAAAACCATCAGTTTTAGGAAAACCGACTCCTTTTTCAAATTCTCCTAAAATGAGAAGTTTTCAAAACTAATGTGTCGGTTGGTTTATTTAAACAAGTCACTCAACAGAATTTGCCTCAGATTAGAAAACAAGCAGTTCGAAACATAAATGTGATTGCACCTCCTAGCCCCTCTTAGGAACACCCAAACTTCCCCTCTCCCTCATCACCTCAATTGCCCAAAGATGTGTCCTTCAGTCACCAAAGGAAAAAGTAGGCTTCAAATGACATGGTTCATAACTACTACCTAGAGAAAGCTAAGAAAAGTGCACAACTTCAGAAAGACAAAAGAAAGTGAATGGAAAGCCTAGTATGATTGATCCTACTAGATTTACCCACACTGCTGATGGTTGCAAACCAACGTAACCTAGGGAATTGGCAAAAGCATCAATGTGTAGTCGGGTTTCAAACAAGATGTTCATAGGAGAACATAGGAAACAAAAGCCTTTCTTGAAGTTCAATTGACTTGCAATGTCCTACATGCAAAAGTGCCTTTACAGTGCATATCATGATGTATGCGTCTTTAGAATACCTCTCAAGGTTAAAACCTCGTGCCTATGCACAGAATAGGATGCAAAATTCCAATATGACAACAAAGAGATATATGCATAGAAAAGTCAAGTACATCTAACGAAAACCAGAAAGACAGATCCAAACAGGAATAGGTTCTCAAACAAAAAGACTACCACTGTCCCTGAGAAAACAATGAATCCTAGATCTTGTCTTAGGTGGAAACCAACGGGTAGAATCTTTAGTAATGTTCGTATAAGCGTAGATTTCCCACAGGAAGGACTCAACTTTGCACGGACAAGTGTTGACAGCGAACCCGCGCATGGTTCAAATAGTAGATATCCCTCATTTTCGTGACATTGCAAACAATCTCAGGGTTTAAGTGCCAGGTATGTCATTCAATGGTCCAAAAAGCAACAACGAATTAACACTAAATGCAGATGCCTATACAATATGAAAAAGCAGGAAAATCTCAGAGTGTGGTTGCTAAAATTTTTGATATCTACGAAACCAGTCCCAGAATGGTTTCACAAAAGATGAGGGCGTCTGCTGAAAATAACACTTCAGGCCCCGTTCCTCAATGTTCAAATGACGTTTGAACACAGCAGTTCAAGCCTCGGTCATCAATGTCTAATGATGTCTGTTCACATCAGTTCAGGCCTCGTTCTTCATCAAATGACTTCTGATCATAACCGTTCAGAACTCGGAATTCAAGACCACAGCAATGAACAGTCAAGTTCAAAGCTGGTTCCAAAAGTTGTTCCTTAAGCAAACAAGACAGCTACATCACGACAAGAGTTGGGATTACTATTCCACCTTCACATAGCAATGCTGAGGACAACAGGTATATATATAGAAAATACAAAATCAGAAAATCAGAAAATTTCCAAAAAGATTCTTCTCGACATGTCTCTTGGAATCGATAACATTTACGTGCTTAGAAATGTCGATTAACATTGACACGGGTGTGTAAATGAAGTTCGAGCGAGAGTTTCAAATAGTTTCAAAACATGTCATTTCTAATTTTCTAAATGGCTTATGTGCAAATGTCAGTACATAACCCGGACTTCAAATAAAGGAAGGTTTATAACTTATCCTCCCAACGAGAAAATTAACGTTTCTCGGTCTTGAGCTGTTCTTACAAGACATTCAATGTTTTTAGCTCAAGAACAAGGATAGTGTACGCTTCAGTGCGCTTACCCTTAGCGTTAGAAGAGAAGTCCTCTAACATTTGGTTTTTCAAAAAGTTGAACATAATTTTTCAAGAATTTCTCGATGACAATTCATAATCTTTCAAAATTGTGTGTTCAACACTCCATCCCTCACAATGTTTTCAAAAGACAACAATTTCTCAATTGGTCCTATTTTTGAGGGGGAGTTTTTCGAAAAACAAAGTTTTAATGTTCTTGGATACATCATCAACGACCATTCTTATGTATTCATTCAAAACTTGTAAAATGTTCCAAACCATTCATGCTGACCATATTTTCTCCCACAGATTTTTCAAGACATATTTTAATCACAAGGTATTTCAAAAACTAAGTGTTTATTATTTAAAATAAGGGGAGAAAATGTAATTAAAATATGATCTAATTGACTCAATGTGCTGAAGAAAAGTTATTTTATGGTGCGATTATTTATACCCAACAACATCTTAATTTCACGACGATTCTGAAGTTCATAAGGTGGTTAGGTTAGGAATCAATCCTATGATCCAACAGAACCGGAGGATCTACCCATAGGATAATCCAAAGTTAGAAATAGCAGTACTTAAGGTATGATTGGAGAATGAATGTATATGGGAATAATGACCGACTAAGATTGAGATTAACACTGAAAACAATCACATCAAGGTGTTAGTAATGACGTGTCCTGGTAAGCATTTTTAAAGGCGTGGAAGAATGAAAAATAAAAATGTATGTATAATAAAGGGTCTAAAGAAAGAAGCCTCAACACAAACTTAAGGCAGATACCGGGTCAATACATATACTGTCAGAAATCACAGTTGATTGTTGTCATTGAAATATGACATCATGGACCTAGTGATGCAATGCACAACCCTTCCCAGCCATGGGTTTTCTCAGCAGAACTTGGTCTCATTTATCACGGAGATACACAAGTTATTTCTATTGACATTCTCACTCCGAGATTGTTGGATATTGAATAGGTGGCCAATTGCTACAGCCTCTCCGAGTACTAAACCAAAATTGCAAATAATCGAGTCTAGAGCCAAGAGATCAATAACAAATCTCGTTAGGACACATTCCATTTTTCAAACACTTGTTGAAACATCATTCAAGTTCACAAGCTGTTATCAAGAGTTTCCTACGCCATATATTGTGATATTTGCCTATGTAAACTTCCGAGTGATACTAATGTATTCACAATGAAGATGGAATCCTGCTTGAGCCAGCATCTAACAAGCCTTTTGGTAGGTGACTTGCGGAGATCTTCTATATGAATCCAACTATGTGACAACTGGATATCATTTGTCACAGTTAAATGAATTGATGGTTGTATGAAATTTGATAAAAACAGGACACTCTCGATGTGTTACAAAAACTCTTTAACGAGTGACACGTCGATTGATTTTCAAATCAATTTTCACATTTATCACTAACGTAAACCTGCAGGTCAAACGGTGGTAACGGCAACCTCAATCCCATTCAAATGCTCAATCTGCGAAGACATACTATCTAGAAAGCTCAAGATTTAAAGACAAAGACTTCCGCAAACTTTTGAATACAAGCTTTCAAGATATGCAAAAGTATATGAGCATTTGTTGGTCAAAGACATAAGATCAGCACAGATGGCAAAGACGATAAAGACAATGACAAACGCTTCAAAGTCAAGATCGCAAAGTTATGAAGGAACAAGCCTCAAAGATATCGAAGACAAAGACTAAGAACACTTCGAGCTTAAACGACGAAAAGCAATCTCACTGATCTCATGAAGGAGTTGTCATCAATGAACTCCAACTTCGGGGGGAGATTGTTAGTAAATATAATATAAAAATAAAATAACCTCAATTTTATGATTCAATAAAGGAAGGCCCGTTCTCGTTGTTATAGACCTTACGCTTCGGGGGAGCAGTGTTTAGCTCAATTTATTGAGTCGAAACAAGGAAGTTATTTCGGTCACTCTACGTTGGAGCTTTGATGTCTTTAATTAGTTAATGTTGTAATGGATAATTCTGAGAATCAAGGGCCTCGATAGTTAATCTAATATTGTATATGTTTCGGGTTTAATCCCAAGCAAAACCCGAGCCCGGGTCCTAGTTAAATATCCCGCGCGTCACTTTTAAGTGTCGGGGTATATAAGGAACTTTTCCACTTGGAAAAGTAAGTTGTTCAAAATATCTAAATAATATCTTTTCTCTTTTCTTTTAACATTTCTCTCTGGTTCATCTCTCCAAACAACTCTTTTTTTCTCATTTCTAGTTCCAATTTAGTGATCGATTGTATGAAGTGAAGTGTTAAGGGATCCTACATTTTCATAAGTGTGTTCCAAGGCATGTTGTGAGCGGCATCCTAACCAACTGTCTTGACATGGGATTTCCAGTTATAAACAGCGTGAGGCGTGACGTGGCAGCATGGCCAAGCCTCACGTCTTAAAAGCCATGGCGAGTTATGGCGTTTTTTAAGGCGTGACTTAAAGCGATAGAAAATATGAAAATATTTATAAATTTATATAGTTATATCATATTTTAAATATATTGAGTTTACAAAAAGTGTCATACATAAGGAAATAAAGTAAATAAATTATCTTTGCATGTAATATTTTTCATTTTTATAATAAACAAATGATTTTTATCAAAATTGAATTCAAAAAAGCCTCTACACATCATAATTGATTGCGCCTTATCACGTTTGTTCACACCTTATCGCATGCCAAGCCTTAAGCATAAGCCTTGGTCTATTGCGTAGCGTGGAGGTCACGCCTCGCGCCTTTGCGAGTCCTTAGTGGAGTCATGTCGCGCCTTTTAGAACCATGGATTTCATACAATCATAACCTTGACATGACATATAGACAATAAATAAAGTAAGAGCACATCACCCAGTGAAATATGCAACCCAAAGTGAGATTGACATGACATATACATGATAAATAAAATGAGATCACATCACACAATGAAATATGCAATTGAATTGAAATTAACAATGGTGTAGTTAAATCGACATTCATTCATAATAAATTCAATTACAGACATGACATAATACATCCATTCCATATATAATCTGGAAAACATACATGACCGGTTTGGTTACAAAATGATCACTACCATTAGGTTACAAGATAAAAATAAAACCTAGAGCCCTACTAGCCGGGAGTTACCCATAATACTTAGTAGGCTATACAAAATAGCTAAGACATAAACAGATCTAAGAACTACTACTGGCCTCCTCCGGTACATCAGGATGTGTTGGATCTCTAGCAGGTCTCTACTGACTATGTAGTGCTACCATCTGAGTCTACAATGTCCTCAATAGAGTCAGTGCCTCTACGAGCTGTGCTTGTCGTCTGCGGTCTACTGCCCGCAAATCTCTAATCTCAGTTTGCTATGCTAAAACCGTAGTCTGTAGTGCTCTAACCTTAGAACGTGTCATATCACTGGCATCAATAGACTGTACCCAAGCCTCATGAGAAGCTATGGCCTCACTCTTCATAAGTCTAGCCGTGCGAGCATGGGAGCGCCTATCTCTATGTAGCAAGTTGAGCTGACCGCTCATCACCAATCTATCATCTTGTGCATCATCAAGTCGCACATAGATCTCATTAGTATCCTGCCTAACGGTAGTAATAAAATTTGTCATCCTCTAACCTAACTCTGCCACATCAGTCGCTGGTATCTCCTCTGCAATCTCATCTGGATCCTCCCAAACATCAGTAATCCCATAACCTATCTCCCTATCCAGGTCACGTCTAATCTCGGCATCTAGAGTACCAACAAAACCATAATCTGCTCTAAAGCCTCCAGTAGGTCTAGTAGTAGGAGCAGATGAACACTCTCTGATCTCATATCTAGGACCGAGAGCAATGCAAAACCTCTTCCAAGGTGGTAACGTAACCTTCAGAACATCCACTTTACAGTCAGTAGAGGGTAGAAGCAAAGGTGGTGATGATGTAGGTAATGGTATAGGTAAAAGTAGTGGTGTCCCTGGTGGTGGTGTCCTTGATTGTGGTGCTAAACAGTAAGTGGATGGTGCAGCAACTCTTATCATGACCATAGATGCCCTGGTGCGTGGAAGTATAATAGGTGGTGGTAATGGTAGTGGTGAGGATAAAGGTAATGGTGGTGGTGATGAAGTCCTCAATCGACTCCTGGCTGCCTTGTAGCCCAAATGTGCTCCAGCATCAGTAGGGCTAGTAGTGAGTGGTGATGGTATAGGAAATGGTGGTGAGGGTATCAAAGGTAGTAGAGATAAGTATGATGTACGTAGTGATGGTGGAGGTGATGGTAATGGTAATGTAGCGGCAACTGCAACAATCAGTGCCTTAGTAGATGCTGCCATAGGAGGCTGTGGTCGGATAGTCACCCGTGCCCCACGAGTACCAGTCTAGGGTGGTGAGAACGACCTTAAAAAGAGTCGTAAAACTGATACATTAGATTTAAACAAATTGTTTGTTACAAAAGCCTATAGCTTCACTTGTTCATTGTTCAAAATGTAATGATTCTAGCACATAAAAAATATTTCCCCAAAATGTAATGCGACCAAATCTTTAATGAACATGACTTCCAAAATATAACCACCAATGTATCCCTTGTCTTGTACCTCATTGACCTCCTGAGAAAACATGCTTTAAAACGTCAACATAATGTTGGTAAATTCATAGGTTTATAAAATGTATAATGTAGGACCACAAGATTTCCCAAGTGTATGATAATGCAACAAATGCAAACATCACAAAAATGTAATTACGTTTCCCTAAGCTTATGACACTGAAGCTCGACATGTATGAATT
>BQNB010117530.1:0-21157 GCA_026074375.1 Tanacetum coccineum
GCTTGTGTTATGATTATGTATGCTTTTGATGTCACACCATATTTGTAATACTTCTACCCTTTTGGGTCGGGGCGTTACATCTAGGGTTCTAAACTTTTATACAAGTATTTTGCAAAGAAAGAAAAGGTTAAAGGTGTTAGATATAATAGTTCTTGGATTATTGTAAGGTTTGCAAAAAAGTTTTGAAGGGTTTTATTCATATAAAACTAGGGTTTGTTCAAGAAAAGTTAGGGTTTACATAGATCTTGGTTTGGTTTTGCAAGTATTTGGTTAGTTTGTGTGTAAAACTATAACACATCTCTTTCTTAATCTTTTGTAAGGATATTTCTCAAACTCATCTTATTTCATTTCTTTTCACACATCAGATGTCACACCCCGTCAATGGCGGAAACACGGGATGCGACGATACCATTCATCGCACATGATACAAGATCATACACTTTATAATTTACATTCATGAAACTTGAGTTTACAGAAACTCTACAATTTAAAATCTTGACAAAATACAATAATCATGACCATCTTGACCTAGTCCTCTTGGGTTACATCTTTTCTTGTCCAATACCGTTTACATACCATTGATTTGACACACCTGAAAATGATACCCGAAAACGTCAACAATGATGTTGGTGAGCTCGTAGGTTTGACCTTAAACCCAAAAGTTGTGCCAATATTTCAACAGTGGACAATAGTGCTATATGACAGTGAATATATGCAAACAACCTTATCATCACCGCTAATCCATAACCATATGTCACTTACGCACCTAAAGGGCCTACCAGCTGGAGCACTAAAATTAGGGCAGGACCATACATAAACCTGGGTAGGCGTACCTATCCACTCCAATAATCACATAAATACTGGGTAGGCGTACCCATCCGCTCCAAACAATCATGCAACACATAATATTCACATAGCAGTCATAAGCATATATCTTGTCCTAAAAACAAAACCACATTTCGCACAGATCAATTCAAAATATTTCAAAACACATTTGAGTATCATTTTCCCCCAACAGAAAAATAGTAAAAAGTGGGGCTACTAGAACTCACCTCAATCAGCAATGAAAAGCAACCACACAATCTCAAATAAGGCAAAGCACAAACAATCTCTACGCAAGCACACAATGTACCCAGCAACGACCTAATATATACTTACTTTATTAATACTTGTACAAATTATCTTATTGTACAAGTGTTCGCCTTAACTCACTCAAAATCTTCATTTTCATCCCAAAATCCTATTTCAAATTTATATCATTCCAAACTCGTTATCTCATACCGTTAATTCATTACAAAAACGTCATCTCATTACCAAGACCTTATCCCATTATCAAAACTTTATCTCATATTATGGTTGTGTGGTAATTACGCGAAAACGACTCAAAAACACTTGGGCAAAGTGCGACATCAATACAATAAAGCTCAAACACCTCAAATCGTTGAACGATACAATCGACCAAAATACTAGCATAGTTAGATAGTTAGTAGATGTGTTATAAACATCTATGTATTAGTTAGTTTAGCCTCAAGGATCATGTGATCTTGGGGATATAATGAATAAAGAAAACCTTGAAGTAACTCTGATTTCTGTTTTATTATTCCGCTGTGCAAGTTTATTAATCATTGTTACTATATCCTAGATGAGTCTTAATAACGATCTAAGGGGACATAAAGATCCTTGGTAGCTTATGGGGAAGTTTTCATTTGTATATTAACTTCAGGGGAAGTTCGTGCTTATTTGGTTTTGTCATTATCAACTAGGAGAAGATTATTGGGAATTATATTTGAGTTGATAAGACAAAACACGAATGAAACAAGATGGAAGCAAAAGGACCAAAGTCGTCATTGTGGGATTCTATAAGATGTAGAAGAAAATAAAGATTTGGTCAAAAAGAGATAAAAATGAAGAGATAAAGATTTGGTCAAACTCATTAATATCTTTTAAATAGTTTCCATGTAAATCCTTGACCAAGATTTGGTCAAAAAGAGATAAAGATGAAGAGATAAAGATGAAGAGATAAAGATTTGGTCAAACTCATTAATATCTTTTAAATAGTTTCCATGTAAAGCCTTGACTCCTTATGCTATAAAAGGAGGTCTAGGCATATTGTTTTAGTATCCAAAAAAGTGTGTGTTCTCAATGAGAGTCGACTAAAACAAAACGTGTGTGTGTACACGTTTAGTTAGTTAGCATAGTTAGATAGTTAGTAGATGTGTTATAAACATCTATGTATTAGTTAGTTTAGCCTCAAGGATCATTTGATCTTGGGGATATAATGAATAAAGAAAACCTTGAAGTAACTTTGATTTCTGTTTTATTATTCCGCTGTGCAAGTTTATTAATCATTGTTACTATATCCTAGATGAGTCTTAATAACGATCTAAGGGGTCATAAAGATCTCCACAATATATATATAAGTATTTAATAATTTAAATAAAAAAAATAAAAATAAAAATAATTATATTTTATTATTATTTTCGTCTTATTATCGGGCTAACGGGGTACAACGTCTCATAATTAAATATGTCCATGACTCATAGCTCTTACCTCGACTCTAAACCTTCCATAAGAATTATCTTTCGTTTCCTCAAATAAAATCGACACAACGATTAATAATAGTAAATATAAAAAGTTTTGAGGAAATTATATTTTATTTTTGCATTAAATTCTCAAGTAAAACGACTTTTCATTATTAAAATCCTTGAAAATTTCCCTTTTTAAACAACGTCTCTAAGTATAAATTCCTTTCGAAAATTCAGCTTGACCCGTGCATTTTTATGACTTTTTCCAAGGTCTTAAAGCTTAATCCAAAACACTTTTTCACAAACCCGACATTTCCGACAACATCGATATTTTCAACACATTTTATCAAAACGTCGCAAAATAACCCCCTTCACATCCGACAAGTCCAACAAAATCTCACTTAGTCCAACACAATTTCTTTAGTCCGTTCATAAAGTCTACAATTTCATTTACTTGTTATTGGGTCATATGGCCTATTATTGTCTTAAATGCTTAGCCCGATAGCAAAACTTAGTCCATACTTCTTTTCATAAATCCAAAATACAAATCGAAACCCAATGGGCCTTTAGCCCATTAAGCCGAATTAAAACATAAGCTATAATCTCATAAATAAGCGAAACCGTATAAGCTCCAAACATAATAAGCCAAATCGAACACCAAATAAGCCATAAGCTTATAATATAAGCCGAAACTAAATAAGCCATAAGCTTAATATATAAGCCAAAACTAAATAAGATATAAGCTTAATATAAGTCAAAACTAAATAAGCCATAAGCTTAATATATAATCCGAAATCATAAGCTCAAAATCAATAAGCCAAAATCAAGTGGGCCGAGCCCATATTGGAACCGGACCGAAACCACCAAACGGACCCTTAATGGGCCGAAACAAACCAAACATACCCTTCGGTTGGGACAAGCCCACACTGAATCCACAACCACTCGTGGGTTGGGCCGAACAAACAAAAGGGTCGGTTAGGCCGAGCCCACACTGAAACCATCTACACCGAAAATCACAAAGCTCAAATAAGCTATAGCTTAGTTTTGAATAAGCAAAACTTCCAAATAAGCCATTATAAGCATTTTCATAAAATGAAAAATTACTACAACAACCATTTTATTTAAACTCAAAAATCTTTTCTTTCTTTCCCTTTTTAGCCGTCGAACAAACACCCCTTTTTACACTTTTTGTTTTCAAGTTTTGACCTTTTTGGCGATCAACTTGTACAACTAGTGTCTAGACATTACCATAATCATAAAAGTACAACTTTAAATCAAAGTTTTTGAAAAACTTACCTGTTTGACGAGTTTGGTTCAGTCGTAATGCGCGAATAAAACTCAAAACCTTGTTTCTACAACCCGAAACTACTAGCTATTAACCCAATAATATGTTCTTAACCCGTGTTCTTGAGAGAATCTTCTTACTCTTTGTTTTTTGTCTTCCTTGTGGCTCGTTCAAATGTAGAGCGAGAGAGGGAGAGATAGAAATTTTTTTGTTATTTTGAAAATGAGAGAATGATGTAAAATTTGATAAGGTGGAGGAATATATGTGTACCAAGGGAACATACTAGCAAGATTGTAGCCTTCTTGTCTCTTCTTATCCCTTTTAGGCGTCCAAGCATCCTAGGAGGCCTCAGGTCTTCCTTTTTGTGTCGGGATCACTTTAAAACTCAACTTTCGTCTATTTAAAATGTCATCCAAACTTATTTATCATTCTCATTATTTTAAAATCGTTTTTCCATAAACCTAGGTTATTCATACGACACTTATCACATTAAATTGCTACAAAAATCCATTTTGAGCCGTTATCGGCCGACTCCGGACCAAAAACATGATTTTTTGACAAAACTCAACCGAACCATGCTCATCCATTTAAAAACACTTCAAATCACAAAATATGGCTTGAAAACTTATATTCACCCAAAATTCATCTTTTTACGACTGTTACAGTCTTTTACCGAATCTCACGAAAACAACCATTTTTCTGATAACTTTTCAAATCTCACACTCACAATTTACAATTTAATTCAACGTTATTTCATTATTATGAATTTATTAAATAAATAAACACATTAACACATCCCCAACTTCAATAAATCTCCACACTTGAATAAACTGTCGTGCTGGTACGCGCTGCGTGACGATTTTTCGCTAAACGCGGGAAAGCTTCCCTAAAAGTACTGAAAACCTCAAAACCACTTTAAAACAGTAAAACAAATCAAAAGTGATTCATTTACGAACTCAAAATTCCATCAAACTCCTTGTTAAACCGAAACCGCTTTTACGCAAAATAGTCAACAGAAGTCAACTTTTTAGCTTTCATCAGGAAAACTGACAAGATTAAAAGACTTCAAAATACAAAACTATAATATTTTATAATACTTAACCTTGGAAAATATTACCGATTATCACAGTCTCACCTCCTTAAAGGAATTTCGCCCCGAAATTCAACTCAAATCATCAATTCACAATACTGACAAGAAATTCCATTCCTCAAAGAATCACATCAATCACTAGAATTTAGTCTTCTCAAGTGAGGTTTCTTACGATCCCTCTAAGACTAAGTCTTCCACAGTCCAAATTCTACACTTTTACAGGGTCAATCCATATCCGATCACAAAATTATAATAGCCTCTCATGCTATCTCTTAGATTCACAATCTCTCAGACTTAGGTCTCTCTGTCTCAATTGGGTGTCAGGATACGATCCCGTCCTCAACGTGACGAAAAATCTATCAGAATTGGCATTGCCAAATCTTTTCGGTTATTCAACCAACAGGACTAACCCTACGGGGTAATGTCTTACACAATACAACTTATACTCTACTTTCTCAAAAATGCCCATGGTTCTTTACCATTACTTACTTACTTAAAATCCCCAAGTGAACCTTACTTGGTCAAACAATCTCGGCTCTACCTTTCTAAGAAGGCCGTTCCATAATCTAAACCACATCATTATACACTTTAAACTTTCCCAAATCAATCCTACTCAATGGGTGTCTTAAATCTCACTTCACTTAGGTAGGTCAAGATACCTCTCAAAGGCTTACACAATCAAAAGTATAATCAGGTTTCCCAATTGATCATCACAACTCTTTCTGATACTCCCCGTGACCATCCATGGTCTATTACCTTCCTATTAGCTCTCCTAATAAGTCGGTAAAATCGATCAGCCCAAATATATTTCGACTTACAAAAAATACTAACTACATCGTACGCCAAATCCTAATAAGGAAGTAGGCATCCGCTCTATCACGAGCAACCATTCACAACGTACTCACACACTATAAAAGTGCGCTCTCAAACTAACATGAAACAACACAAAATACTGCTATCCATGAATATCAAACAAAATTTCCTTCACTATCACGAATCGACTTCAATACAAATCACCTAATAACTAGAATGATTCGCCATAACTACCAATATAAAAAAACTTTTATAATCATAAGCGACACTAACCAATGCTACCCGGTTTAGTGATATACACAAAAACTACTAATCTAAACCTCATATACCCTACGCATCTCCTCTGGACTCCTGCCCTCTCCTCATACTGTCAACAACCTCAGCCAACTCTAATCGCGTACGTCTCTCCTCAACAAGCTGTAACTACAAATCTTGGTTCTCTCCATGCACATCACTGATGGCATGCCATAGAGCTACTCTCTATGCATCCGTCTGACCCGCCCATGACTTCAGGGCTAACACTGGTCTCCATATCGCTCCAAATGTTACTGCGACCTGCTCCTGCTCGTACTCTAGACTCTTAAATCGGTACCTCTGGGAGAAAATCTCATCCCTAACCGCCCCAGACCTGGTAAATAACTCTCATATGTCCTTATCGTACCTCTCAAACAGAGCAGGCGATAGCTCCTCCAATCTTACTGCATGATCACGAATCAATCCCCCTTGTATCTCGACTTGAGCTCCCAGCTCAGTCAAAAATCCATCAGTCTCAGCTGTAGCGGGTGTAGCTATAGGAGATGGTACAATCAGCGATATCATAGGTGATGAAATAGGTGATGGAACAACAGAAGGTGATGGACAAATAGGAAGTAAACTAGTTGTCCACTCGGGTGAAGCTGGTGTCTGTACAGGTGGTGTTGGTGGTGGGTAAGCAGGAACATCAATATAGACCATACCATCCTCCGGGTCTGTCCATGTGGTGAGTGTCGGCTGTCTAGATACCGACGCCCTCTCAGGTCTCTCGGACTATGGTGCCAATCTAGAACCCTATCCGACCTCAAACGTATTATATACCTGATCCTCCTCTAACGCTAACTCTCGGCGCCTCAACGCTCCATACCCAAGCCCTAAAGGTGCGCTCACAGCTGTCCTCACAACCAGAGCTGCCTGATGCTGACCCCCAGGTACAGCCTCCTCCTCCTCTTCTAAACCAAGTCCATCACTCTCTACACCATGACCCTCGTCTTCTAAACCATGACTCTCATCATCCATACCATGACTCTCATCATCTAAACCATAACTCTCATCATCCATACCGGGGCCCTCGACCCTCGTCCCCCACAGCAAGATCCTCATCCTCTGCAGTAGGACCCTCGTCATCTACATCCTTACTCACACTGTCAGAATTCATACTCTCCTCTATCTCCTCATCCTCCTCATCATCATCTTCCTCACTATCCTCTACTAACTCAGACGTACCTCGATAACGCTTCTGTGAAGGAAGATCTGGCGGTGACAAAGATGGCGAACTCTCATAAGAGGACCTAAACTCTTACGGAACACGGACTCAGACATAGCTGTCACCTCTGCCATACTGGTAGAGAGGCTTGATGACATCGCAGGTGGAACGCGCACAGCCATACGTGCGGTCCTGCGAAGAATGGGAACCAAAAAGAGTGGTGTACTCTCAGATAGTGATATAGGTAGTGCTATAGTGAGGGGTGACTCAGGTGTCTCAGTCTCAACAGGGTGCTCGAAAGACTCGGACTCAGTGTCCGTCCCATCCAAATAAGCCTGCTTAATGGCCTCATATGGATCCTCAGGAAGTGGTACAGGCACTCGGGAGCTCTAAGCTCCGTCAGCCTGGGTGGAACTCTCCGGGTCAACAAACACTTGGGTAGACATCCTGTGATAACACGATAAAAGGGTATAAGCATAAAATATTATTATCCAAATTATAAGCATCATTATGCTTACATATACAAATCATTATAGCGTTTAATCACCGACCAGGTTCGATACCGAATAGGCACAACTGGTCAACACATAAAACACATAATCCACAAAAGCATATTCCCAAATCACGTCGCTACTTGCGACTATCCACAAAAATTCTCAAGGCAACACGCACTACACTAAGGCAAGCATGGACAACATCAATCAATCAATCATCGCTACCCGCGACAATTTTACTTACACTCTCAAGGCATCGCACACTACTACTACTAAGGCAGCATGGCAATCCTAAAATCAACATAATCTCAATCTCAACACTCGCAAGTGTTCTTATCACTTTACATCCTTTCATTTTTAGGTGGTCACATTACTCACACATCCCTTCCCTCCTCTAACATAACTTTAGAAAACTAACCCTATCATTTCATAGTCTTTCGAGCATTAAGCATAGTTGATCAGGCTATGCATAATTTAAGAAATACCATGAACTGCTCAGATTATTTGACTTTCGCCATGTTCATACTAAAAATAGACTTCACTTTCCGGTTATAGTTGCGCTTTTTATTTTATTTTATAAAAACCGGCATTCTCTATAACCTTGGCTCTGATACCAATCTGTCACACCCTGTCAGTAGCGGAAACACGGGATGCGATGATACCATTCATCGCACATGATACAAGATCATACACTTTATAATTTACATTCATGAAACTTGAGTTTACAGAAACTCTACAAGTTAAACTCTTGACAAAATACAATAATCCTGACCATCTCGACCCAGTCTCCTTGGGTTACATCATTTCTCGTCCAATACCATTCACATACTGGAAAATGTCAACAATGATGTTGGTGAGCTCGTAGGTTTGACCTTTAACCCAAAAGCTGTGCAAATATTTCAACAGTGGACAATAGTGCTATATGATAGTGAATATATGCAAACAATCTTAGCATCACCGCTAATCCATAACCATATGTCATTAACGCACCTAAAGGGCCTACCAGCTGGAGCACTAAAATTAGGGCAGGACCACACACAAACCTGGGTAGGCATACCCATCCGCTCCAATAATCACATAAATACTGGGTAGGCGTACCGATCAACTACAAACAATCATAAGCATATATCTTGCCCTAAAAACAAAACCACATTTCACACATATCAATTCAAAACATTTCAAAACACATTTGAGTATCATTTTCTCCCAACGGAAAAACAGTAAAAAGTGGGGCTACGAGAACTCACCTCAATCAACAATGAAAAGCAACCGCACAATTTCAAATAAGGCAAAGCACAAACAATCTCTACGCAAGCGCACAATATACCCGGCAACGACCTAATATATACTCACTTTATTAATACTTGTACAAATTATCTTATTGTACAAGTGTTCGTCTTAACTCACGCAAAATCCTCATTTTCATCCCAAAATCCCATTTCAAATTTATATCATTCCAAACTCGTTATCTCATACCGTTCATTCATTACAAAAACCGTCGTCTTATCACCAAGACTTTATCCCATTAATATCTCCTATTATGGTTGTGTGGTAATTACGCGAAAATGACTCAAAAACACTTGGGCGAAATGCGACATCAATAGAATAAAGCTCAAACACCTCAAATCGTTGAACGATACAATCGACCAAAATACTCTGCGAAAAACTGACGAAAAGGAATGAGTAAAAACTCACAAGCCGAAGATAAATAAATCCACATTTTCGTAATCCAAACGATGAATATATATTTATATATATAATAAATATATATAAGTATTTAATAATTTAAATAAAATAAAAAAATAAAAAATATATTTTATTATTATTTTCGTCTTATTATTGGGCTAACGGGGTACGACGTCCCGTCATTAAATATGTCCATGACTCATAGCTCTTACCTCGATTCTAAACCTTCCATAAGAATTATCCTTCGTTTCCTCAAATAAAATCGACACAACGATTAATAATAGTAAATATAAAAAGTTTCAAGGAAATTATATTTTATTTTTGCATTAAATTCTCAAGTAAAACGATTTTTCATTATTAAAATCCTTAAAAAATTTCCCTTTTTAAACAACGTCTCTATGTATGAATTCCTTTCGAAAATTCAGCATGACCCGTACGTTTTTATGACTTTTTCTAAGGTCTTAAACCTTAATCCAAAACACTTTTCACAAACCCGACATTTTCCGACAACATTGATATTTTCAACACATTTTATTAAAACGTAGCAAAATAACCCCCTTCACATCCGACAAGTCCAACAAAATCACTTTTAGTCCAACACAATTTCTTTAGTCCATTCATAAAGTCCACAATTTCATTTACTTGTTATTGGGTCTTATGGCCCATTATGGTCTTAAATGCTTAGCCCGATAGTAAAACTTAGTCCATACTTCTTTTCCTAAATTCAAAATACAAATCGAAACCCAATGGGCCTTTAGCCCATTAAGCCGAATTAAAACATAAGCTATAAGCTCATAAATAAGCAAAACCGCATAAGCTCCAAACCGAATAAGCAAAATCGAACACCAAATAAGCCATAAGCTTATAATATAAGCCAAAACTAAATAAGTTATAAGCTTAATATAAGCCGAAACTAAATAAGCCATAAGCTTAATATATAAGCTGAAAGTAAATAAGCTATAAGCTTAATATAAGTCAAAACTAAATAATCCATAAGCTTAATATATAAGTCGAAATCATAAGCTCAAAATCAATAAGCCAAAATCAAGTGGGCCGAGCCCATATTGGAACCGGACCGAAACCACTAAACGGACCCTTAATGGGCCGAAACAAACCAAACACACCCTTCGGTTGGGTCGAGCGCACACCGAATCCACAACGTGGGTTGGGCCGAACAAACAAAAGGGTAGGTTGGGCAGAGCCCACACCGAAACCATCTACACCGAAAATCACAAAGCTCAAATAAGCTATAGCTTAGCTTATTGAATAAGCAAAACTTCTAAATAAGCTCTTATAAGCATTTTCATAAAATAAAAAATTACCACAACAACCATTTTATTTAAACTCAAAAATCTTTTCTTTCTTTCCCTTTTTAGCCGTCGAACAAACACCCCTTTTTACACTTTTCGTTTTCAAGTTTCGACCTTTTTGGCGATCAACTTGTACAACTAGTGTCTAGACATTACCATAATCATAAAAGTACAACTTTAAATCAAAGTTTTTTGAAAAACTTACTTGTTTGACGAGTTTGGTTCGGTCGTGACGCACGAATAAAACTCAAAACCTTGTTTCTACAACCCGAAACTACTAGCTATTAACCCAATAATATATTCTTAACCCGTGTTCTTGAGAGAATCTTCAAAATATTTGTTTCTTGTCTTCCTTGTGGCTCGTCCGAATGTAGAGAGAGAGAGAGATAGAAATGTTTTTGTTATTTTGAAAATGAGATTATGATGTAAAATTTGTTAAGGTGGAGGAATATATGTGTATTAAGGGAACATACTAGAAAGATTTTAGCCTTCTTGTCTCTTCTTATCCCTTTTAGGCGTCCAAGCATCCTAAGAGGCCTCGGGTCTTCCTTTTTGTGTCGGGATCACTTAAAAACTCAACTTTCGTCTATTTAAAACGTCATCCAAAATTATTTATCATTCTCATTATTTTAAAATCGTTTTTCCATAAACCTAGGTTATTCATACGACACTTATCACATTAAATTGCTATAAAAATCTATTTTGAGCCGTTATCGGCCGACTCCGGACCGAAAACATGATTCTTTGACAAAACTCAACCGAACCTTGCTCATCCATTTAAAAACACTTCAAATCACTAGTAATCAAATCTTCATTTATCTTCTCTTTCCCACGCCATATAACGCCTGATTAGATTAAAATATAAACAACAATTAAAAACGAGAAAAATCTTACACTGCCCCTAAAATAAACTCAAATCTAAATCACTTATAAGAACAACAGTCAATTTTGATGATGTTACAGCAAACCATATATATCGAGATCGAAATTGAAAAACGAAAATCTATTCAAAAGAAAAGATGTATGTATAAAATTTATCTAACAAATCGATTAAAAAATTTACATACCTATAATTGTTTATCCGAATGTTTTAATTTACGTACCTGACATAATGGATGCCGCCACAAGTTTAATCTCGTACGATTGATCACATCCACCAGCGATTTCACCGGTAAATGATTCAATTAGGTTTTTTAACGGATCTTTAAACGAAGATGATGGCTGTGATATGTGATGGTGGTGTTACGATTAAGCGGCTAGGTTTTTTGCTCGGCGAGAGAAAGGGGAGGAAGAGACATCTTTTTCCTTGTTTTCCTTTCTTATGTCCTAGTCGTGGGGTTTATTAGAAAAGATGGATCTGAAAAAATGTTCGATGGTTTTTGGTGAAGAGGAGATGGAAACACGTTTTGGGGGTTGCGCGTTGCTTCTTTTTATGCAATAATACAATTCCTATTTGCCCTTGATTTAAATTTTGCATTCAGATTAGATTATATGTATTTTCAAAAATGCCATTTTGCCTTAATGTGTTGTACATTCTGTATTATTAAGAGTAATAAAGGTGGTTCTCGCAGTTCTTTCACTAAGAAGAATGGTGATGGAAAGTAAGTATCTACTATATATTATATTATATATAATATATACTTTATACATATATATATATATACATAGATATATATATATATATATATATATATATATATATATATATATATATACATTATATATGTATTTAACATATATATATATATATATGTATATATAGTAGGCTAATATATATATATAATATATGTATACGTATTATATATAAAATGTATATTTATATGTATATATATATATATATATAAATACTTAATTCATTAAATAAAATAATAATATTTTATTATTATTTTCGTCTTATTATCGGGCTAACGGGGTACAACTTCTCGTCATTAAATATGTCCTTTGACTTTTACTTTGACACTTAATCTCCCATACAACTTATCCTTTACTCCCTCAAATAAAATTGACACAACGATTATAAATATTAAATATATAAAAAAAGTTTCGAGAAATTACAACTTTCGTCTTGTATCAAATTTTCAAGTGAAATAACTATTTATTATTAAAACATTGAAAATTTTATCCCTTTTTAGCAAAATCTCTAAGTATATAATTCTTTCGAAAATTCGGCATGACCCGTACGTCTTTATGACTTTTCCCAAGGTCTTAAACCTTAATCCAAAACAGTTTTTCACAAACCCGACACTTTCCGACAACATCAATGCCTTCAACACGTTTTATCAAACCGTAGCAAAATAATCCCTTTACATTCGACAAGTCCAACAAAATCCCTCTTAGTCCAACACAAATCCTTTAGTCCATTTATAAGTCCACTAATTCATTTACTTGTTAATGGGCCTTATGGCAGCCCGATAGCAAAACTTAATCCATACTTCTTTTCATAATTCCAAAATACAAATCGAAACCCAATGGGCCTTTAGCCCATTATGCCGGAATTAAAATTAAGAAATTAAGTCATAAATAAGGCGAAACACAATAAGCTCCAACCCGAAATAGCCAAATCAAACACCAATATCTCTGCATATCTCGCTCGCTATTATATAAGCCGAAACTAAATTAAGCTATAAGCTTAAGAAGTTGCCGGAATCTAATATAGCTATAAGCTTAATATAAGCGCGAAATAAAATAAGCATAAGCTTTATAACTATATAAGCCGAAGGGGGGGTGGTCGATTCATAAGCTCAAAATAAATAAGCCAAAATCAAGTGGGCCGAGCCCAAATTTGGCACCGAACCGAAGCAACCAAACGGACCCTTAATGGGCCGAAACAAACCAAACACTCCTTTCGGTTGGGCCGAACCCACACCGAATCCACAACCACTCGTGGGTTGGGCCGAACAAACAAATGGGTCGGTTGGGTCGAGCCCACACCGAAACCCTCCATACCGAAAGTCACAAAAGCCCCAAATAAGCTATAGCTTAGCTTATTGAATAAGCAAAACCTCCAAATAAGCCCTTATAAGCATTTTTCATAAAATGAAAAATTACCACAACAACCATTTTATTTAAACTCAAAAATCTTTTCTTTCTTTCCCTTTTTAGCCGACGCACAAACACCCCTTTTTATACTTTTTCATATCCAAGATTCGATTTTTACGACGATCAACTTGTACAACTAGTGTTTTAACACCATAATAGCCACAAAAGTACAACTTTTAACAAAGTTTAGAAAACTTACAAGTTTGGATGACCTTGGTTCGGTTTTGACACGAAAGGAACGAATTTGTACACCTTTTATATAACCCGCGTTTACTTACTATCAACCCACTAACTATTTTTAACCCGTGCTCTTGAGATAATCTTCAAAATCTTTGTTTCTTTTCATCCTTGTGGCTCGTCCGAAATATAGAGAGAGAGGGAGAGATATAATTTTTTTGTTATTTTAAAAATGAGAGAATGATGAAAAATTTGTTAAGGTGGAGGAATATATGTGTACCAAGGAGACATACTAGCAAGATTTTAGCCTTCTTGTCTCTTCTTATCCCTTTTAGGCGTCTAAGCATCCAAGGAGGCCTCGGGTCTTCCTTTTTGTGTCGGGATCACTTACTTAAAATACTCAAATTTCGCTCTTATTCTAAAAAGCAACCAAACTCGGATTTATCATTTCATTGTGTTTCTATCGTTTCCATTAAACCTAGGTTATTATACGGACACCTTATCACATTAAATTGCTACAAAAATACCATTTTGAGCCTTGATCGGCCTCGACTTTCGGACCGAAAAACCATGAATTTTTGACAAATACATAACACTAGAACCTTGCTCATCCATTTAAAAACACTTGAAATCACAAAATATAGCTTGACAACTAATATTCACCCAAAATTTCGCCTTTTTACGACTGTTAGAGTCTTTTACCGAAATTCACGAAAACAACCGTTTTTCTGATAACTTTCAAGTCTCACACTCACAATTTACATTTTAATTCCACGCTATTTCATTATTATGAATTTATTAAATAAATAAACCCATTAACACATTCCCAACTTCATTAAATCTCCACACTCTAATAAACTGTCGTGCCGGTACGCGTTGCGTGACGATTTCTCGCTAAATGCGGAAAAACTTCCCGGAAAGCACTGAAAACTTCAAAACCACTCTAAAACAGAAAAATAAATAAAAAATGATTCATTTACGAACTCAAAACTTCATCAAACTCCCGGTTAAACCGAAACCGCTTTTACGCAAAATAGTCAACAGAAGTCAACTTTTCAGCTTTCATCAGGAAAACTGACAAGACTTCGAATTACAATACTATAATATTTTATAATACTTAACCCTGAAAATATTACCGGTTATCACAATTCATATGAAATACATTAACCTTATTAACGGGCCTTGACATGACCGCAATATTTTTTAACCCGTTTGACATGGTGTAAAGATGAACCAAACACTTTTAGCCCGAGTTATAGATTGTAGGAAGTTAATTATATATTTTTTGTGTAGTCAGATAATCAACGTTAGAAATTTGAAGGACTGTGACATTGAACCAACACCTAAGCCCATTGACGTAGTGTTCCTTAATTGTAAGGATCAGATGAACAAAAGGGTGCGCAATGAACAATTAGATACAACCCGTGTGCATCGCACGGGTCTGAATGCCTCGTAACTTTTATTAGTAACATAATTGTGGAGATATACATTAACAATTTTAATGTTGAGTATATATGTCTCTTAGAAGTTTGATGACAAATATTGCACTAAATTTTTTTATTCTGATATGATAAACTTGTAAGTTAATGTGATTACTAAACATAATTTGTGTGACAAAAATTACTTATTTGACAAGGTATCGTATTCTAAAAGCTTAATCTTTTATAAATTTCAATAAGTTGCTTTTCAAACTAGGCCGAGCACAATACACCGCGGTCCGAACTGAACCGACAAAACGGATCAAACCAGACGGACGAAACCAAACATATTTTGCCCTGATCCGTGGTTTACCATTTATATCATATTCGGTCTTCGGTTCGGTACAGTTCTATTTTACACACAACCAGCCAATATGCTTCGTAAGACCAGACCAACTGAACTGAACACATTTTGTTCCGGTTCTCTATCCGATATTTTGGGCCATGGTTTTCAATCCGGTCCAGTTTTGATCTATCTGCTCCAATTTTTGGACAGTGATAGCTCTATGGTTTCTAGAGTGTCAAATAAGAGAAGTATAGAAGGTTGGTGTAAAACAAGTAATTACACAAACTCAAAACCCTTGCAGTTTTCCCTCTCTAATAAAAATCAATCTTCTTCTTCATATCAAAACCCCAAAACAAATCCTTGAAAACCCACTTTTAATCGACCAAATTATCATCTGGGTATCAATCAAAATCACAAATTGTTTAGTATTTTAAGTGGGCATTAATGGTGATCAATAAAAATCAAGAAAATGCTAAAACCCCATCTAGAGGAGGTGGGGCGACCCGTTCTTGGGGTACAACCGGGTCGGGTCAATCCATATCCGGAAGTAGTAGTATCGGGTCACCTTCCACCCGGATTGAAGCTCCCATGGCTGTTACACCAAGTAGTGCCAGTACTAAGCTCAAGCTCAATAGTTTTGAGTCTCATGGGGAAGTTGGGTCAGTAAATTTTTTTTAGTTATTAAAGAATGATGAGATTGTTGAAATTGTTTATCTGTTATTTGTGTTTTGTATATGGAGATTAGTAGTTTTGAGGGTGTTTAGGAATTCAGGGCGGACCTAGGGGGTTCCTGGAGGTTCACGCAACCTGGGGCGGAGCCAGAAAGTCATGGTCGAGGTGTCAAACTTTGATATTTTAACAAATTTACTCTACAATGTTTTTCGCTAGGGGCCACGTGCCCACGCTGCCCTCATGTCTCCGCCTATGACGGAACCGAGGGATGTTTGCCGTCTAGTGTAAATTTTCGTTAAAAATCATGATTTCTCCTAAATGAACCTCGTTCCGAAATTTTGTGTCACATAAATGTATGTATTTTTTAGTTCGTCCACTAATATGTCAAAATAAGTACACGTCTTCTTAATTTGTTTACTAGTTTTAATGAAATCATACTTCTTATTAAAAAAAGTTTCTTTATACTCGTAAAAAAAATTTGTGCACCTGGTGATTTAGAGTCCTGGGTCCTCCCCGCCCTGTTTATGATTGTTTATTCTATACTCGTTATCTGATTATTTGGCAAGGCGTGTATGTTTAAGCGTATTTGTGGGCTTAGAAGCTTATTTGATTCGGCTTATATTTCATAAGCTCACAATTTCCGGCTTATTTTGAGACTTATGGGCTTATTATACGGTTATTAAGATATAGTAAGCTTATATAAGCCCGCAAGTCTCAAATTAAGCCAGAAAATTCGGATTATGAAAAATAAGCCGAAATCACATAAGCTCATAAGCCCACAAATAAGCTTAAACAAACACCCTCAAATAAGTTGTTTTGAAAAGTAGCTAAAAGGGGCTTGGGATTGCTTATTTACGGAGCTCATGTTAATTGATCCTATTAAATAGACCAAACTACCTAATTTTCCTATCATATGTACTAAATGACTGATTCCACATCAGCAATAGTCCACACAATAGGAACATTAGGCATTTGATGTATTTATTAGATTTTTTTTGTAATTTGATACACGCTATAGAATTTGTGACAAGTTAGATACATTATGAGTTTATCACTTTATATAAACAACATATCTGATGTTCTAGAAATAAACGTCCAAGTGCATTTGTGTTTTTGGATGAAGAAATGTACTCATGCTCACCTGCTTATTTTGTGGTGAAATTAGCTGGTTTCAATAAGTTGATTACATGTTTTTGCTTGTTAACGTAAGCTGCGCAAACAAGCAATCCCAAACACTCCTTCCGAACTGTTGATTTTGAAAAGCAATTAGCAGATACACGGTTAAGAAGTTATGCCTATAAGTATTATTGGATTAGTGTGTTTATTACTTGGAATTGTGGGAGATTCTTTGGTAAATAGAAGATGTGTCATTAGTGAAGGCGTTACGCGATGAAAATATGATGTTATTTTGGCTATGAGAAAGAAAAATGAAGACCCCTTGATGTTTTGTTTAGACCAGCATATGATATGTGATATTTGTGCGTGAATAGCATTTTAAGCGTGTGTGCGGGGAGAATAAAGTTTGTTTTAGTTATTAGCTAGTAGGTTTTTCTTTTTAGTAGTTTGCCCTTTTTATTAGCAGATTTTAGCTAATCAACAAAGTAATTATATTCTAAAACTTGTTATTTAGATGACTTTGTACTGGTTATTAAATATGGTTCGCTTTTGATGATCGTAATTATACTTTAATAGTTCACTAATGAGTAACTCTAAACAGTAGCAATAAAAGGAAACGAGTACAACGCGCATCTGGACCCGATAAAGGCAATAGAGGACTTCGACAGTTTAGCATGAAAGGTTTGCTCTTTGTCTACTCTTATGTTGACCATGCAAATTATATGTGTTTTGTGAGACTTCCAAACCGAGGTTATTGGCGACTAATCTTTGTTTTGATTTTGATATGCATAGTGTGTGAGAAAGTGGAAAGCAAGGGAAGAACCACCTATAATGAGGTTAGTGAATTCATTTTTTTGACCTTATGGTTTTTTCTATATGTTTCAATGGTAGTCTATGTTGTTTTTACTTTAAGTTTCAGTTCTAATTGAGGTGGCCTCATCACGTCATGTTCTGTAATATAGTGGTCTGGCCAATTTGGTGACGTGGGAGCCAGCTGTTCATATAGGTTGTATAGAAGCACTGTCCGACCCACAATTATAGTGGATTTGCCAAATGATTTATTTCTTATTACCAAATTGGAATCCTACATGAGTCTGTTTACTGTTACCGGCAATATGAATTGTACTATATGATTCAATAATTTTACCCTAAACTTTCCTACCTTATATGTTTAATTCCCTATGTAGAGTTTATTGATCTAAAACTTCACTACCCCATAATACCAACTGTTTCAGTACTTGGTAAACACGTAACAGCTGACTCATGGGACAAAACTGCATTATTCTGATTGATACATTATCATGATTTTGATAGATTTTATATATACATGAATATAAAATTATGTTCGGATAAGTTATAGTGAATCTACTTTTCATAGATGCAACACCTTATATATATGCATTTCGGTTACTCTGGAACATTTTTTTTTTACCATAATATATATTTGCTTGCTATACATTAAGGTCCAAATACTTCATCAAATGCTTACTAACTAAAAGTTATACTAATTTCAGGTTGCAGATGAACTTGTAGCTGAGTTTAGAGAACCTTGTGATGGTACTCCAGACCAGGTTCACATCACCTCTTTAACTATTTATCTTATGCCGTCAGTTTGATATATAAGTAATCACATATAGTAAATTTCCGCATGCTAATTTTGCACTTGTCACCTTTTGAACAAATTTTTTTATGCCTATAAAAAAAAAGTTGTTAACAGATATTTACACGAGCTTGTTGGTATTATTTGAATATTTATGCAGCAACAATATGATGAAAAGAATATTCGTCGAAGGGTATATGACGCGTTGAATGTTCTCATGGCTATGGATATTATATCTAAAGATCGAAAAGAAATTCAGTGGAAGGGTCTTCCGAATTCTAACTTGAATGATGTCCATGAACTAAAGGTTCGTCAATATTATGCCTTTAACTTCCGACCAGATATATTAAGAACCTCTTAATCTACAGTTTTTAATGTTTTGCTTTTAATATGACAGAGGGAGCATCTTGCTTTACGGAGTAGAATTGATAAAAAAACTGCTTATCTGAAAGAACTACAGGATCAGGTGAGAAGTATTACTAAATGTATATGATTTTCATATTTGATACTAATAATTTGTTTTAGTGTCTTCTATTGGTAACTTTTTTTCTTTTATGATATACGTAGTATGTAGGCCTTCAGAATCTGGTACAACGGAATGAACAGCTATACAACTCGGGAAATGCTCCAAATGGCGGAGTGGCTTTGCCTTTTATACTCGTGCAAGTACGTTAATCTTTAGCACTATTCCTATTGAAAAATTACAATGTTCTCATTATTTGTTATTTTTTCAGTCCAATAACATCAGTAGTCTGTTACAAAAGTTATAATAGATCTTTGACTAATAATGGTCAAACACTAATTAAACAATGTGTCTAGTTAAAATTTTAATAAGTTTTCACACATACGGAACGATGCACTAACCATTTTCTTGCGAAAACCATTTTGTTACTGATCATACTCACACAATTTCGTTTGTTGAGCAGATGTAAAAGGGCAAACATAATATTTATGCATCATATGTTTTCCTTATGATATTACTTTGGCCCAAGATAGTCATATATCAAAGTTTGATAGTAGTATTTCGTAATTGTAGACTCGGCCTCATGCGACTGTCGAAGTGGAAATATCAGAAGATATGCAGCTCGTTCATTTTGACTTCAACACGTGAGTACAAGAACTTTTGTTCAGCCTTGAATTTTTTTTCTTCCATTTTGAGCTTTGTTTCTAACTTTCTGTTAAATTGACTTGCAGTACACCATTTGAGCTACACGATGACAATTATGTTCTCAAGCAAATGAAGCTTTGTGGCCAATCAGCATGTGATGACATGGCGAACGACGTATCTACAAATGGAGGTGAAGGCTCAAGTGTATCTTCAATGGCTACCATGCAATCTGAGAGACCATCAATCTCGCATCCGGTTCCTGGTATACTAAAGCCTCGTCTCAAGCATGAGCATTAGGCTCGTGTTTAACCTATTGAGTTTAACCATGTTGTTTCTGCTAATGCTGAGTTTGCTGCTTCCCTCTTCCCTGTAGCCAGGATAGGCGGAGTTTAGATGTTAACAAGTTTTTGCTACTTTCACATGAAAAAATTTAATCATTATCATTTTTTCAGTAAATTCGATCGGTTTGTTATATTTTAATATGTTGGTATAGGTGATACTATAATTGACGATGTTGGATTCTTTTATCGTCTGTTGGTGATGTTAATTTGGTAATGGAAAGTTATCTAGTAAGGTATAACATCATGTCACTCAGAAATTGTGATGCTGTGGGCTGTTTTGCACTTTTTCTCATCTTTTCTCTTGCATTTTGATTTTTGAGAATGTGTTTGATGTGTGTTTTACAAAATCTATAATGTTAGAAATACCGATTTTTACTAAAAACAAAACACTCGGTCAAGTATACCCTTTCATTTATAGTATAGCTTAAGGTAAGTTCAGGTCGTTCCACGGGAGCTAAAGTTTTTACAGATTGTTATAAAGGTGCTAAGGTCAAGATGGTTGTCACTATAAAATTAACCACTACATGTATATAACGAATATTGTAAAGAAAGCAATAAAATGATGATTCAAGCAAAGAATTAAAGCAAGTTTGTTTAGGCAATGATCACTAAGAGAATGATATGTTTAGGATAGTGTTTATAAGTTTAGAAAGCAAGATAATACAAGTTACAATCCTT
>BQNB010117531.1:0-15029 GCA_026074375.1 Tanacetum coccineum
GAGAAGGCATGGCTAGTATTAATGAGTTATGGTGCACATTGACCAAAATGGAAGATTTTCTTTATATCTTTGCCATAAATTGGGAAAACATGAGATATATATGATATATTTGAGTACACTTTATGTATAGGGTATAAATGTGGGCATTTGTTGAAGTGTAGAAAAGTTTTTGTGGTTTCGGGAGTGCCTAAACGCAATTTTTATCGCGAAACGTATACACTTTACGTATCCGATAAAAATAAAATGAACAAGTTAATAATTATTCTTAAAATAATTATATAACCCTTGCTTGATGTAAACATTTAATTGTTTGATGCCCGTTTACATTGAACGCTAATTTTTAGCTTACGCGATTTAAACTTAATTCATGAAATCACAAGCAAACGCGTACAACACTAAAAATTTATAGTATATTTATCGACGTCGTCAATGACTTGAAAACACAGGGTGTTATATCACCAATCATTAGATCCTTGATTTACACCATTGGATTAAATGGGGTGAGCATACGGATTGCCAGCGTGGTATTCCGTGTGTCAGACCTTGTGCTTCTTTTGTGAGTCTTTTAGTGCAAAAATCTTGATCTTGGTGTGTTTCCTTGCATCCACCGTGTTATTCTTTGTGAGAAATGGCCAATCAAAGCTCCTTAATGACGTTTTCTTGTACCAACCTGTCACTTAACACTTGAATTTCATGGCCACGTCCTTAATTGTGATTTGCCCTTTGATTTTGACTCAGGGTAAATCGAAGAAGAATGTGAATAGTAGTAACAACCTTTCGCGTGTAAAAACTTGTATAAAAGGGGTGTGTTTGACTTTTCTTTTGATCCGTTTTATATGTTTTGACTTTGGGATTATAAAAAGAAAAATGGGCCATAGGTGTTTGTTTTGGGCTCAAGCAAAGTTAACAGGCTTGGGTTTGATTTTATAAGAAAGATAACGACCTTATCTTTTATTAATAAAAAAGATAACGGTGTTAGAGTTTAAGGGTTTATTTTGTGATTTGATTTAACTTTGAGGGACAGTTTTGGGAAATTTGGGTTTTGTCATCTTGTGTGTTGACTTTGGTTGACCAAGGGTTGACTTTTGTTTGACTTTGAAAGCATTCTCCCTGCTCTTGTATTCTCTTTCCTTTCCCGTGTCCGTGTTTGTCCGATTTTGACCATTTTCTTGAGATTTTTGCAATATCCGTACCTACACAATCACAAAGACAAAACAAACGATATACAAACATTTTAAGCATAATTTTGTCTTTTTAGGGTCTTCTTTGATATAAAAACGGATATGTGTTTTTACACATATAAAAAACCTAAAGGGAAGAGAACGTATGGAACTTGACCCGACGAAACCCTAATTTTGCTACAAGACCAACTCAACTACGACTGTCAAACCAAACATCCCACATCGCTTGTCCTCTACTCGTGCACTTGAAACAACCCGTCAAACACCCCTAGCTTTCTTGAACTTCGACCAAAAAGAGAACTCACAAGTGACGAATTTAGGGTTTTGGAAGAAAGTGGTTGTGTGATGTTTCGTGGATTGCATGTGTGTCGAAAACAAGAATAAGTGAACAAGAGAACCAAGGTGAGAGGATGAAGTGTGTATCTGATGGAGTTATATCTTTTGTGTTTTCTGCTTCTGTTAAATGCAAAGGGGTATATACACCCTTCTTATAATCACAAAATGAATCACGCATAGTGTTTTAATAGAAATCACGTTCTAATGTTAATCCAAATGGGGTAAGGGATTTTTGGGTTTCCACATAGTCAATGCATAGTATATAAAAGTGATATATTGTTTGGGACGTGGGAGCAAAACCAAGAGGGAGTAGCTAGATTATCACGAGTGTGTGTGGGATTTCACAAAAAAGATTATGGGCTTTTATACATTGGGTAATAGGGTTATTTAAGGATGAGATATTTGTACACTTATCTAGTCGAATAATACAGGTTTTTAGGATTTGGAAACAAAGTTTGTGCGTGACTTATGGCTATATTGTAGGGAAGATCATTTGTGTCTTGTATGATATTTATTGCTTGAGAGTTTTGTTGCTTGCCTTATTTGAAAACAAAGAAGAAACAAGTCTTGTCCTAATTTTACTTATAGATTATACACTAAGTGATGGAAAGAAAAGAATGGAACATATTCGTTTTTGGTTAACTATGTTGTAGAGGATATCTTAGTGAAACACAGTACTAATTCAGTTATTAACATTCTTGGTTAACTTTATTAAATTTAGCTAGACGATTTAAAAAGTAAGCGCGTAAAACTCTATAAGGAAATAAATGGAATAATTGAAACTGTAACATGACCTGAAAACACGGGGTGTTATACGTCCCTTGATGTTTATTTTTCTTTGTCATCAGCCCCAATCCCCTCTGTATGATCATGTCAAATAGTTTACTTTTGATCGCAAGGTTGCATGACGAAGTTCCATTTACGTCTAATTGAAACTACTTGTTGCATATTAAAATAGCCTATTTCATTTTAAATATTGCAGCCGGTTCTTTAAATAATAAAATATTTTTTTGGTAATTTTCCATCTAGTACTCTTTCCAGCTGTAGGATAAGGAAGGTTATAAGCATTTTTAAAGCTAGCTAGTATAACGGTTTAATAACCTGTAAGCTTCCACCCGCTACAAAATGAGAAGTTTCAGACATGAGCAATGACTAATGCAGGAAGTGACTGAGCTTTCAAGCAAGAAACTTATCATGTTCACCCTAGGAAGCCTTTAACCGGGCGAGAACGCACCTAGGTCAGGGTTCATATAATGTGGGTCAATAGCTTTTTGGTTGGATAAATTAGTAAATAGTTTTTATAATTCTCACAGATGTCAAGGAAAAGATGGTAATTTCAAAACAAATTAAGGGGTATCAGTTATAAGAAACCCTTTAAAGACATCTTCACAAAAGTTTTAAGCTCTTTTAATAACACGTAGCAAGGAGAGTGATACGTGTTTAACTGCAGTTAAATAAAGAATAAAATATCATTAAATTACTGTTCATAACCAAACCCACCCAAGTATGTGCAATCCTGAGTATTTTAATCTTATTTTACTGTTCATAAGAATATTTTAATATTAAAACTAATATTAAAAAAATGAAACAGAGAGGGGAGACAGGCAGGGGACATCCTGAGTTATGTATAATAGTATTAATCTTATACTATATAAGATTGAGTTGGGGGATTTGAATGGTCAGTATTAATGATATAGCTTATTGAATGAGGAACAAGTTTGGAGGCTTCAAGATGTGTGCTACAAGCTTTAAGAATTGTACACTTCAGTACCAAAAATTGAATTCGCAGTGTTTATGATTCAATATCATTAAAGCCTTAAAAACACCCACGGCCTTTCTGTTTGCCCTCATTGATCATCACCACCTCTTCATATGTATGAAGCAATAAAATCAGAGAGTTACAACAGAGGATTTTATTCATACCAAACACATAAACACACACACACACACACCAAACAAGAAAACAATTCGCTCTTAACAAATCCATCGCCCCAGCCAGACAACAAATCAAATCACCACCACCACCAGGTTCAAAGTTGCGGCAACATAAACTCGAGTTATATGGATTAAGAATCTATAATAATTTTTATAACCTTTGATCTTTGTAGCTGCTGCTTCCGGGTAAGGTTGATTGTATCCAATTATTGTTTGTTTTTTTTTGTTTTTTTATGAAAGATTTATAGCGTTTGGTGTTTATGGGGTTTGTTAGGAATTATTATAAACAGACTTAAGTCTGGTAGTTATAGAGTTAAGTCTGGTAGACATAGTTAAGTCTGCCAGTACTAAGTTAAGTCTGGTTTGTTTTTTGCAGGACATGGTGAGAAAATGATGGGACCATGAAGAGTCGAGGTTGGAATGAGGAATGATTTTTAGGCGTGAAAAGAGGTAAATCATAACAAATGAGGAAAAACATTCACGGCAAATTTGGTGATTACAGTTTGCACATTTAGTTGGAGTTTAAAGTAGTTTGGATTGCATTGAATCTTATAGTTTGTTTAGGTTCTGCAAATTCCAGGTGATGTAGATGGTCCATATTCTTTAGAGGCTTATGATTTGTATCACACTTTAAACTCACCACCTGTTACGAACCGGATCGATAATAGAATTGATAGAAGAAAATAAACAAGATAGATGAATTTATGTTAATGGGATAAACCGACCCCCGATGGTTTATATTAATGAGATAAACCGACCCCCCAATTGATAAACAAAACAATACTTAATATTCATTCAACATAATAAGAATACAATCCTAATCCCCTATTTATAATGAAAGATATCCTAGACTTATTGACTAAGAAAATGTAATAAAGGAAACTATTAAATAGTTTGACTAAGATTATATAAAAAAGAAAATAGTAAATATGATTAAGGAAACTATTAAATAGGTTCTTATCAATACTCCCGCCTCCAAAAAACACCTTGTCCTCAAGGTGTTGCTTCAACACATCACCTCCTGTAATTGTAATTCCAGGATCCCAAACTCGTCTTTGAATTATTCTCTTCGCATGTCGGTAAGCAAGAAGCTCAAAATGTTGGGACACATTATTTATCAACCCACTCAAAATGTTTCTTCTTGATTGATGATAAAATTATCCCGGGATTCTGTTCTTCTTTTGTGTACCCTCCCTTAGCTAAATGAAGCCCCTCAAAAGTCCTTAAATCAAACCCAACAGGAATTTCCACTTCAGCATCAAAAATCAGTCCACCCAATTGTTGTTTTCTTGGAACATGGGAGGGCACATTCTTCTCCGGTACACGTGATTGATCTCCTTCCCCAATGTGATCCTACTCTCTTGGTTGTTTATTGATTCCGGAGACCTAATGGCATGTACTGAATGTCTTCTGAATTCAAATTCCTTAAGGCATAATGTTGCGTTTGTGGTAGTTTCCCCCACACATATCCTCAGCAACCTTCTGAACGTGTGACCAGCAGCACCTAGAAATACGATGTCTTTCCTTCATTCTCCACTTCGAGCTACTGAAACTTTGGCCCACTATTTTCTTCCAAGAGTGGGATAGCGGGCTGAAGGGTGGTGGGTGGATGTAGGCTTTAAGTAGCATTCATGATTCAGCGATTGTCGTTCGCTTAAACCTTGTTTTTATCACATCGTTGCTTGCATGAAAGACATTGTTTCGTTTGCTCTGAGTTGATTGCAGCATGATCAATCTTAAACCGTTCCAGATTCGCCTCCAATTGATCGATCTTAAACTGTTCCATCCAATTGATACGAACCGGATCGATTATAGAATAAAGAGGAAAATAAACAATTGTTAACCGGATCGATAATAGAATTGATAGGAAGAAAATAAAAAGATAGATGATTTATCGTTATTGGATAAACCGACCCCCACCGATGGTGTTATTAATGAGATAAACGACCCCCCCAATTGATAACATAACAATACTTAATATATCCTTTCCACATATAAGAATACACATTCCTAATCCCTATTTATAATGGAAAGATATCCTAGATTATTGACTAAGAAAATGTAATAAAGGAAAACTATTAAATAGTTTGACTTTAAGATTATATAAAAAGCAAAAACTAGTAAATATTGATAAGGAAACTATAAATAGGGGTTTCTTATTCACCAACCATTAAGTTCTATAAACGTGTTATTTAAGGGTTGTTTTGATTGCTTATTTTTTGGGTTTATGAGCTTATTTAACTTTTGAAAAGTTCATCAAACTTATTTTTATCCAGATATTATAAGGTTTTTAACCTGTTAACACTTCATTCTGATCACAAGTAGATGACAACCAATACCAGCGCGCAAGAGTAGGTCCAACTTGATTATCAAGGCAATACACAAAAACACGAAATTGTGTTTTCCACTGCTGATGCAACTTGGATATTATTCACTGTCGATTTGTTACGCTGATGGCATCAGATAACCTACGCTCATGGAGACTTTCGGTAAATAACCCGTCTCCATTATTTTGGTTGTAGTGAATATTCACCCAATTTCTTGAAAAGTATTCCAAAAATGGTATTAAAGAGTTTTTTTGTGATAAAAAGAGTTTCTTTGCTAAGTTTATGCACATTTATTTTGAAATATGTATGTAGCTTCTTCATCTAGAAATATTTTACTTGATTAGTGCTAAGACAAAGAAGAGTGAAAGGAAAGCAATGACGCAAGTGACACCAACGGAAACTGATGGTGTTGTGATCACATAAGTTGATATGGGTGATAATTTCGGTTTGACGGTCCGAGCCACTGTTTTCAGAACATCTACCATCTTTTGTGATACCCCTGTTATTCTTGGTTTGTCTCACTTACTTTGTTACCAATAAGTTCTTCCACGTGGTGGCTATTTAGTTGTATGTGATATCATGTTATGAATGTTGCCTTATGATTTATAGCATTCTTGAAAGGGGGTTTGGATGTATGCTTTGAAAACTATTATGGTGCTAACTCATAAAAGTATGAGGTCAATGATCACGAACAACATCTGTAAAGATGGCATGTATGTTGCTAACTCATTCTATTTTAAAAGGGTTTGTTAAATATGTTTTCTAATTTGATCCATGATTTTTCTTTCTACTTTTTATGTTGTAGATTTGACTGATGATTCATTGATTCAAACATTAGTGGTTGGTAGATTTGTTAGGTTGCTGCAACATCTCTAATAGCCTGTTGCTGTTTTCTGTTTTGTTTATCCATTGCTTTGAAACAATCTCGAAAGGTGGCAACTCCTTACTTATTTATCATTTTTGTTTCTTTTATGGAATATCTCAGAACCATTTTCAGTTTAAATCCAATCATTATAATAGCGTTTGATTTTCTTGATTAGCTCACGGAATGTTTGGGTATCATTTTTAAGGGTGTTGTAGGTCTATTGTGTTTTGATAATGCATTATATAGTGTTTCGATAAGCTTAGAGTGGTTGGGTGATATTTTTTTGAACGGAGAGTGTTTGGGTGATTAGATGATTATTAGCTTTTAAAGGGGCTAAAAATGTCTTTTTAAAAACATTAGCTAAAGTGCCAATCCCTATTATAAAAAAATTGTTAGCGTATGTTGTGTCAAAACATGATGTATCAGTTAACGTAATCATAAAAGGTGATGAAGATTGATGCTTTTTGGTAGGTTTGCTCGATTTGTTTTATTATGCTACAATTGTTTTAGGGGGTAACCCAATCTGACTGAAGACCCATGCTAAAATTCCTTCTCCGATTGTTTTATTCTAATTGCTATCTATTTGGGATCATTTAGAAGTTGGATGGACCTCAGCTGCTAAAGCATGGATTCGTGATGCAATCGCTAAAGCTGGCATGACTAAGTTCATATTTGATATCTTTCGTGTCGAAATGTTTTATCACCTCTATAATCAGGGTCGTCTTTCTTTTTCTGTAGCTACACCTTTGAGTTATTGCTCTATTTAAAAAAAGGGTTGCACTAAATGGAAGCATAACATATTCTTTCTTTTAGCAAGTATGTTCAAAATTTTGAAAATTCAATGCCTATACCACCTTAGTTATATGAACGCTATACTTAAAAGTACAACATTTATATTAAGAATTCAATGCAGAGGAAGGCTATATGATCTGATATAATTGAAAAAAAACAAGGCTATATTAAATTTATATATTAACATGTCATATATGTTTAATGTTTAAACAATTCTAATATATGATAAATTATTTTCCGTTTACCTCAAGTTTTACCAATACGCATGGTGCTAACATTCTCTAAGTCTGATATAACAATTTCTTATACGCAATTTGTTGCACATGATCTGATTCGAGATGGTTACGTTTTCGCACATAATTTTAGAGCTGAATGTCTACTAATTTTCTCTTAAAAAGTGCTTGAAACCGAACCTTAATGAACAAAGAAATAAGTGTAATGAACCTAATGGAGGATATGGCTGAAGTGACTTAAATAGTATCAGAGACATTGTATGGTACTTTACCTTTTATGAATGGGGGTTATGTCAGTTATATAGTTTGCACTTTCAAACTTATTATTAGAGGAACCACTTTGACCTATTTACTTATAAAGCAGTTTGGTTTGGGCTGTGTTTATAAAAAATGGTTCGAATATAAAGTTTAGTTAAAAATGGAATTGGGTCACATGGGTCAAATGGGTTTAAAGTCACCAAAAAGTTTTAAGGATTGTGTTCAAACTAAGTCTAAGCATATTGATAAATAAGTAAGTGGCACGCTTACAATCTTTCACTATAGTTGTTATTTATATCTTTGTGTCCCCTTACTTTAGTTTTTACTATATCACTATAGGCTTTAGGTATGGAATCCATGCGGCAAGATATTGTTCATGATAAAGGTAACCCGTTGTGATGTTCAAGTATTATATAGGCCATTGTCGATTGTCAAAGTATATTTAAGTTTGTGGGAAACTGATAAAATCATTTTGGGTACCAATGGAACTAGATGTATCTGTTGAGAGGAAACATGAGAGTTCTACATCGATGTATGTGAACGATGACCAAATTCAAAATGAGATGACTATAGTTTTTGCTACAATTTAAGCTTTTTGAATTTAACCAATTATGCAGGATACGAATAAAAAACAAATACTCATTGGCACTACCATTCACCTAATTTTCCTCCGTTTCGGACTTTGTGGTGCCTGAATAGCAGTGACGCATACAAAATTAAGTAATGTTTGGAAAAAATAGCCTACATCTGTACAAAGACGGTATTTATATGCACAAGATAAATGTTATAATCCTGGCGTATAGCCGTTTGTGTTACACTTCTGAATGAAGACAAACTACGAGAAAAGGAAATGGAATACGAGTACCTAATATCAGAGTGGTTTCGTGTTTTAATGAGTGTATTTTAACATTAAGAACCAGTTTTCCTGTTGAGGAAGGAGGAACCTTTTATTTATATTATGTATGCATTTGTTTTTTGAGCATAGAAATTAATAACAGTTAACGTCTACAAACATCTCTTTAGGTGGATCACATTACTTACGTATATCATGTTTCCGCCCCCGAGGCTCTGAATGACTGTGTACAGCAAGGTACTGACATAACACAAAGAAGCTGCAATATTGACTTATCCATCCTTAAAAATGTAAAAAATGAGCAACTATCAGTTTGATAATTGTCTAAATTTGTTTGTTAGTATTTAAAGTACATAAATCGTCTGTCTAAGTGGACATATGGTGAGTCATTTATGGCTAATTAAGATCAGAAAACTTACTTCTAAGAGGTGTTTGAGCTGCTGAAAATGCACTTTTAAAGGGGCTTTTAGGTATGGATGTTGTTTTATTTAGGAGTGTTTGGATCTGCTGCTGAAAATGCACTTTTAAATGGTATAAAGTATGAACTCTCTTTCCAACAGGTCATAGAAAACTACAGTACACTCTATAACTATGGACTTTAATGTTTGCAATGGAAACACAAGTGTTTATGAAATTGGTTGTGAGATGTTTGCAGGTATGTAACCATACCCGTTTGACCCGTTACCCTTTTATCTAATATCTTGAACTTAACCGCTAAAATGAAAGGCATAAATTGTATTTCATTTGTTCACACGCGGGTAAGAACACAAGATGTGAACAATGATAAAGGATGAGCATAAGAGTGTCATATTCTTGATAAACAACGAAGGCTACACCATAGAACTTGAGATCCATGACGAACCTTATAATGCGATTAAAGAGGCGTTTACCTGAACACCAACTTTACGACCTAAACACTTATGCACACTATATGAGCAACACACATGTATGAAGTTATATGATGCTTCACATAAGTAAAAGGTTAATTTTTCCCAAAAACAAGATGCTGAAACAGCCAAAACTAATAATGCCCTCAACAAATAAGTGTGTTCAAAGTTAAAGGGTTTTATAAAAATTACGTGCATCAGTTTTTTGATACAGTGCTCAAATGAAGAAAGTAGCTTAACGATCCAATTTTGCCCATAGATGCAACCCGGTGCAACGCATGGGTATCGGCAAGCATCGTTATTTTATAAGGGTGAGTTTAGATACTGACTTTGTAGTTTATTATAGTTTGTATATGGTATGTAATGCCAATTCGATTACCTATGTGAATTCATATGTCCAATAATATAAGCTTAGCCACATAATTCATAAGGTTAATAAATAAGTTTAAACAGGCACGATGTTGAGGAATATGAGTAACAGGATCATGGTGACTATTTCCTTGAGCTCTTAATCTTTTAAGTAACCTCTAAGATTTTAGATATCTAGAACTTAACTACAAATGGAGAAACTTCGATTTTGGTTGCCTAGCTTGAATTCGCGGTTAACACTCTAATCCAACTTACTTTAAACCAAAATTATAATCTAACCATATTTAATTCTATTTATACCAATCCTACCACGATTCAATCTACCACTACAGAATACACTATCCAATCCCTATATAAATCTACTACACACCCACCCCCCATATCACCAACTACAACCCAACAAAACTACAACACCACCTCACACACAATCCATACTTAATTTATAACCCCAACAACAACCTCCCCTTACCATAACAACCCACCACACAAAACCCAACAACACACTTCAAACCCAAATAAAACCACTCTATATCTCACCTACATTCATTTTAAAAATTTTTTTTTCCATCTCCCTTCCCCAACTTCACCCCCATTACATCTCCACAACCACCCCTCTACCCCCATCTACCTCACCCAAAAATACCCCCCCAAACCCCTCTACTAAACCTTACCCATACACCAACCTTAAAACCCCCCATTGAATTCCCAACATTTGTTTAATAATTCACTTCACTTCCCTCTCCCTCTCCACCCTTCCCCCCAAACCCCCCCTTAATTATAAAAATCCCCCCCCCCCTTCATAGCTCCACTTTTGAGTGTAGTGTAGTTGTTTCCCTCCCCTCCCCTATCCCACCCCTCCTCTCCCCCCCCCCCCCCTTACGTGCTCGTCCTCGCACCTATATTAATTCTATGTTGCACTCACACTCACGCCTCACACTCTCACTCACTCAACCATATTTTGTGCTAGGATCTTTTATTTTATCACTTTAATATCGCACTAAACCCCACCTCTTAATCTTTCCCAAACCCTGTCTAGTACCTATAAACTCTAATCTGTGTATTCACTTTCCTAACCTAAAGATTCGGTTTCTGCTATATATCCGCTTTACGGTAGCGCATCGAGAATCATATCGAGTATAATCCAACCCCCACCTACAACACGACTCACCTCACACATCCCACCCCATACACATTCCACACCCCCCCCCAACTTATAAAACATTTTTTACACATTATATAAAACCCCAAAAAACCCCACCCCAAGACCAAATAAACTTACCATGCTTTTATTATAAACCACACCCCCATTAACTGTAACCCTCTTCCAATAAACTCAATCCAACACCTATCGGGCATGCTGTTTGAGATATTTTTTACAAGCACGCAATATCATTATCATATACCGTACTCTTGATGATGTTGATTAAATTTACAATATTTGCATTGTTTCTATTCATTTTTGTTGGATTATATACTGCAGTATCGTGTGTGATATTATCTCTCAGCTCTCTTCGCACTCGTATCTCGCAATGCATAGGAGCCTAGAGGCTCATCAGAGTAGATGAGTACACATGTGAATGTAATTAAAGTGAGAGATGAGAGAGTAGATTCCTGTAGGTATATCGAGGGTTAGGAGAGTTGTGTAAGAGGGGCTCGGTGGGAGTCGTCTGCTGGTGTGTTTTCTTGGTGTGTATGTTGAGTGTGATTGATAATGTGTGTGGTGTGAAATGTATTGGGTCGCGCTCGCGCGCTGTAAGGAGGCGGTGATGAGGTTGGGAGTTCTCATCTCGCGCGCGCGCCGGTTTTGGATTTGTTGGGTTTGTATTGGGTGGTTTGTTAAGTAGCATGGTGTCTTTTAATAAGTGATAACCGATTAAAGATTCACTTTTCTCTGCCTTTGGGGTCACTACACTCACTTGTGTGTGTGTGTAACTCACTCGCTAGGGTTGGTGTCCAAACATTGATAAGTAATGAAAAGATTATTTGAATCCGAAAGTAAGATAACAAACGCCCAATATCTTATAAATTCCTCTTAGTGTTACATGTCATGACGTCATTAAAAAATGTGATACACTAAACTACTTATTTATTTATTTTCGTTCTCGTTAAGTACAAATGGCTTTGGAAAGGATTACGGGCAGACTAATATTATAACCACATAATATTTACAATTTTTTTATAAAATGGGTGTAACAATATGATTTGTCATAAAACAAAGAGTTAATGAAAAAAGAAGGTAATAAGGGTGTAACATTATGTGATTTTAACAATTCACTTAGAAACATGATTAGGGCCCGTTTGGTTGATGGGTTTTGGATTTGAATTTGTGATTTATGGTGAAAATTGTTGTTTGGTTAGTAAATGTGGGTCTCAAAATTGGGTGCGAGTCCTAAATTTATTCTTTGTACAAAACCTAGCCTTCTTGCCTACTTTTCATATTTAGTGAGCCTTTTTACCTTTTTATTTGAATTTTATTATTTTTTTTCACAATAAAAACATTAAACTTACATATTATATTTATTTAAAAAATATATAATACGCAAATCTGTTTTATTTTTCTCTCTTTATTTAATTTTAAACACACACTAAATCCAAACCAAAATCCTAATTCAAATCAAAATCCAAATCTAAATTCAAATTCTAAACCCATCTACAAACCAAACGGACCCTAAAGTAACTATCAGTGGTTTTAAAAATCTATTAGCAAAATAGTTATGAGGATATATCAATCACGACTAGGGGTTAAGATCCTGTAGAAAGTAAGATTAGAATAAAAAGTCTAAAAAGTGATGGGAGAGACGCAAGTGTCTTTTCTTTTTTCTTTTCAGCCCTTCCTTTTATTGGTTTTTACTTTTCCCAGCTCACTTTTTGTTATTTTCACTTTTAATTGACGAATATTGTAATATAATCGATGAATGATGTGATTTTTTTTAAACTGATGAAAAACATGATCTTTTTTTAAACCGATGAACATTGTGATAACAAAAAAAAAGTTCTTAAAAAAGAAAAAAATTCTTTAAAAAACTGAAAACGTTTTTTTTATTCATGAACAACTCTTTTATTAGAAAACAACGTTTTACTATTGATGAACCACTTTTTTTATTTATGACATTGTCTTCAATTGATGAACAAAGTTTTTTATTGATGAACACCGTTTTATTAATGAACGTTTTCTATTGATGAACAACATTTCATGATTGATGAACCACGAACAACGTTTTTTATTGATAACAACTATTTTTATTGATGAACAATGTTTGTTTATCGATGAATAACTCTCTTATTGTTGAACACGTTTTTCTATTAATGAACTACTCTTTTTATTGACGAGCACCGTTTTTTATTGACGAATCACTTTTTTTATTGACGAACACCATTTTTTATTGATGAAAAACATTTTTTATTGATGAACCACTCATTTATTGATGAACAACGTTTCCATTGATGGAAAACATTTTTCTATTGATGAACCACTCTTTTAATTGATGAACAAAGTTGTTTTATTGATAAACAACTATTTTTTATTGATGAACAACGTTTTTTTATCGATGAACAACTCTTTTATTAATGAATAACGTTTTTCTTGAACCACTATTTTTATTAATGAACAACGTTTTTCATTGATGAACAATTTTTTTATTGATGAACTATTCTTTTAATCGATGAAACAACGTTTTTTAAATGATGAACAACTATTTTTATTGATGAACAACATTTTTTATTGATGAACAACTCTTTTTAACGATGTACAACTCTTTTTATTGACGAACTATTTTTTATATTGATCAAAAACATAATTTATTGATGAACAACTATTTTTTATCGATAAATAATGCTTTTCTTACGATAAACAACTCTTTTTATTTTCTAAGAAAGCTTTTTTATTCATGAACTTAAGTATTTTAATTAGAAGAATGAAATAGACGAAAATATTAGCAAGACACAAATGTAAGCATGTTAATACAAATAATGTCTAAAAACGTTATTTATATTTTTCGACCTCTCGACGTTTTGATAATAACAAAATATAAAAACGTTTACGATAAAAATAAACGTTTATAAATTACTAATCGTAAAATTCTATTTCTAAGATTAATCACTTAAGGTATGGATAAACAAATCATTAAACATGATTAGTGATCAAGAAAATATTTTTCTTAAACCTTACATTTCTACAAAAGTGTTTTTATAAAAATATAAAAACAAAATATTTATTTATAAAAGAAATGTATTATTAAAATAATAAATTTGAAATCAGATTTTTCCCCCAAAATGGAAGGTTCTAAAACAGATAACACCTTCCCCACAAAAAGACAAAAAGAGGAGTGTAGTCTACGACGGCCCCCTTATAGGCTTGGCGGGCCCCTTATATATTAGGGACCGCCGCCAGTACAACGGCTCTTTTTATCTCCTATAAATACTAGGCCACCCCATCTGAAAAACAGAACCTCTTGCCACGAATTTTCTCAGATTTACTTTTCTCTTTTCTTTCTTTCTTTCTAAAACACATATCTTGATCACTAACATACCTTGATCTTGTTTCAAGTGATTAATTCTTTCTTCCTCCCTTATTCTTCTAATCAAGTGCAAGAGAAGAACAATCGTATTCTTTTACATACGAATTGTTATTAAGTGATCTCCTTCTTTCTCCTCAAGATCACAAGTCTTTATTATATTAACTTTGTGTTGTTGTGTAGATTGGATTGTGTGTAGATCCAATTGTGAAAATTGTGTATTTGTGTTTTGGATTGTGTGTCAATCCAAGAGTAGATATCTTGTGAGTGTGTAAAGACTTAGTGAAGTCTTAGATTGGTTCTAGCTAAGATTAGAACTCGACATCTAGCTTAGTGTCGGAAAAGAAAGTAAACGACGTGTGGTAGAACACGATTGTGTTTCTAGACCATTTTCAACAGATTCTGGCGATTTTCGAATTTAGGTTCAGACTCGTGTCATATCGGATACCATTAAGCCCACTCATTTATAATTCATTATT